>JABGLY010000218.1:0-57817 GCA_013623525.1 Fusarium dimerum | reverse complement strand
CCCAAGAAGGGACCCATCAATCTCAAATCTCACGGCGGAACCATTCCGTGTCCTTTCTCAGTCAACAGACATCTCCACAAAAGACATTCAACCGTGTTATCTCCGTAGACATGGTTTCTACTGCAACCATGACCAAAATGCCAGAGATTCCCCCCCACAAACACCGCGCAAAGGAGATATTGGGGTTGATCCCTTCAGCCCTTGTTGAACTCCTTGGCTTTGACGAGACCCAGAACTACATGGGGATCCCCCTTGCATGGAAAATAAAAGACTGATGGAAGTCCTTGCTGGCTGGCTAAACTCACAACAGACCATCCTCAACCTGGAGATGATGTAGGGATGATGGCTTGGCCGGCCCGCTTGACTTGAGCCTCATCAACTACCGACCATGACTTCATATAACCACGTTTGTCCAAAACTTTGAGACCGGCCCATGCTAGACCAGAGACTTGTCATGTTCACCACGTTTGGATCCCCCCCCAAAGCACTCATCCTTCCTCGAAAGTGCCACGCTAGGTGCCGAGGTAGTCTGCCAAAATATGAAAATCTCCGTGTGGAACCATCCCCATCGAACCCCCCCCATCCAGCGTGCCGATACATCCAGGACGTCAAGCATAAGCATTGGATTTTCAGTTTTGGAAACCACCAACAAAGGTTCCGTTCCATCTTGCCGTCCCGGATAGGCCGCATTGGTTGAAGTTTGTCGGTCATACTGTACTCATCTCGTCAACTGATCTACGTTGATAATTCATTACTCAGAGTCGCTCTCAGGAGATTTCAAATCTTCTAACCCTCCTTGGTCACCCTTCCCACCCCAGCCCATGGGGGTCAGTGCCAGGGCTATTTGTTACGAAAAGCCGATTGGAGTCGGGGCCAACCGCATCGTCATGGTTCGCTTGATTAGAAGTTGACTTGACCATGGGGAAAAGCGGAGAGTGAGCGGAGGTGAGCCCTGGATGAGGGCTATCGTGGTGTATAAAAGCCCCGGATCCCTGATGGGAATATCTTTGAAAATCCAGCTATAGACCAATATCATTGTATTCTCTTCTGCACCCTCTTTTGACTGTTGCCAGACTCAGCCAACCACTTACAGAGTGCCTTACTAGGTCATCAAGCTCAGTCATCATGGCTTCTACCAGCCCGTCCAACGGAGCAAGCACTCCTACACATTACGGAGAGGAAGATATGCATCATTGCCCTCATCACCACCACCACCATCACCATGGCTACGGTGGCCGAGGCCCTGCAGTTCCCAAGCCTCACCAATCAATGGTCTCTCAAGTATACGACCCTCCCTTTTACAAAGTTGCCAACCCTGGTCCTCTTGGATTAATCAGTTTCGCCTTGACGACTTTTGTCCTTGGCTTATATCAGTGCGGTGCAGGGTTAGTCTCTAGTTCTTCTCTTTCCTTATCCTGAAATGATACTAATATGTATGAATGGACAGACTCCCTGGCTCCAACCCCTTTGGCGGTGTCGGTCCTGATCAAGCCATCTTTGGCCTTGCCGTGTTCTTTGGTGGCATTGCCCAGCTCTTTGCTGGTCTCATGGAGTTTCGTGTCGGCAACACTTTCGGTACCACGGTGCATTGCTCCTACGGCGCGTTCTGGCTTTCCTTTGCCATGTTTTTCGTCCCCGATCTCGGCATCAAGGACGCATACAAAGGAGATGAGCGAGCCTACAGCTTCGCCCTCGGCATCTTCTTGATCCTGTGGTGCTTCCTGACACTCGTCTTCTTCATCGCCGCGCTAAAGACCAACATTGCCATCCTCGTCGTCCTGGGATTCCTCTTCCTCGCCTTCTTGTTTCTCAGCCTGGCGCAATTCCTCATGACGGAGCACCCCACGGCTGCGGTCCGCATCAACAAGACCGGAGGTGCTTTCTCATGCATCTGTGCATTTGCTGCCTTTTACGCTGGTAGCGCAGGTATCATGACGGAGGACACGACATGGGTGCGACTCCCACTCGGAGAGATTGATGTGAAGCCAAAGAAGACCAACATGGCGTAGATGGGGTTATGAATTTGACGACATGTTTTGAGATATCCATTTTGATTTATGTACTTAATACAATAAACCAATATCTTGCTGCGATCTGTTGATACCATCTTATGACACTTGAGAGATCTGAAATGTGGGGGGGAAGATGTCATGCTCGTGACATGATATGAAAATAACCAATGACGTCGATTCAATGAGCTCAAGGCAGGGATAATCTGATGACAGCAATTGACATTTATCATTTGTCAACAACCTTGAAATTGTTGTGGTTCTGATACATAATGCACAAGAAGATAAAAGAAGAAGGGGAGGAAAAAAAAATACACAATTTCACATCGAGATGACACCAAATGGTTGAATACGTCAATTATTCCCCTAACCCCGTTGATGCAAGGCTTGTAATCGTACAGTAGACCACTGTGTCGAGTCTGTCCATAAAGTAACTGAAAAAACCAAGAGCCATTTCGCTTAGACTTCATGTGTTTGTGAGAGAGTCGAGTATATTCACATCCTACTCCCTCTCATTAATTTCTTTTTTCTTCATTGTGTTTTGATCTTGCTTCTTAGATCTTGGTCTGCTCGTTGGCAGCAGCGGCTTTGCCCTTGGCCTGCTCGTTGATGGCATTCGCCTTACCCTTGGCCTGCTCGGCCGTCGACTTGGCGTCACCCTTTAGCTCCTGAGCCTTGCCAAAGGCCTCGCCCTTGAGCTCCTGGGCCTTTCCGAGAGCTTCACCCTTGAGTTCCTGAGCCTTGGCGGCGGTGTCACCAGAGGTAAGGTCCTCGGCGCTCTGCTTGATCTTGCTGCCGACAGCGGCTGTGAGAGAGAAGAATGTTAGCTGTCTACTGCTTATGGAGGATGTGCTTGTTGCATGAATGAGGTGAAAAAAAGGGTAGATGAACATACCACCAGCGTCAATACCATCGACAATCTTGTCACTCACAACACGGTCAACCTTCTTTGCGGCATCCTTGACGGTTTCGGTGGCGGTTCGCTGGGCGGCGAAGCTGGTTGAGAAAGTTCGAGGTGTGCGGATGGCGATAGCTCGAGGAGCGAGAGCCATGCGGCGGATGATGTTCTCGGTGAGGAAAGACATTGTTGTGTTTGTGATTGCGTGTGTGTGTGAAGTTGAGTTGGGTTGAGAGAGATGAAGAAAGATGAGTAGAGGAAGATAATGTTATTTTTCTTCGTGGGTGATGATGAGAAATGAAGAGGCAAAGAAAGAGAAAGAGAAGCAGGAGCTACGATGTACTTATTTGCCTACAGCAACTTACTCACCGGCTACGTTATATGACGAGCTCTGGCATAGCTTGACTATACCATGATGTCATGCCTTCGCGAGGGGGGAAGAAAATTACTGGGGGAACACCGCTTGACTGACAAGTTGCACGTGAAAGAGAAGAATGCATGTAGCAATGATGACGCAGTGAGGCTTGAAAACATCTGCTAAAGCAATTGGAATAAAAATTGGGTACAGTAATAGTGAATACACTGAACAAGCCTTGGAACGAGATCCAGATCCAGATCCAAGCCGAGCCAAGCCAAGCCGAGTCAATTCAATTCAAGTCAATTGAAGTAAGTCAATCTTTTAGTGGGAGGAATTGCGGGGAGGAAGCTCAGCTGTGAGCTCTTGTTGTACTGAGTGATTGTGCGCATCGAGATCGGTCGATTGGGGCGTGAAGCTCTCCATTCTGTTGTTGTTTCTCCATGGCTTGCGGGCATTAGTATCATGCCCGATCTCAGTCACCAAGACCTCATGGTCGAACAAAACAGATCCTCAAGCCATGCATGATATGTCAGAAACTAGACTGAGCATAGCAATCTTCATCTATAAATGTTTCAAGGTTACATTATATACCACATTTCATCATAATTCGTCAAATCATCCTCGTCAGTCATTATTCTTCTTCTCTTCTTCTTTCCCAACACCCGTCCTTTCCTGGTGTTCCACCGGTATTGTCGTTACCTGTTCAATACCTTCCAGCTCCACGTTGCCAACCTCGAGATTAGCACCTCGACCGGATAACTGCAACCGGACGGGCTGGATAACAGCCCCGTCTCCGTCTGTAATTTCGGCATCGTACTTTTCATCTTCCATATCCCGAACCTCATCTGCAGATGTTCCCACTCGACCGTTAATCACGTTGTCGATGCGCAGCCGAGGCGGTCCAGAATTCAATTTCATGCCGTTCTTGGGTGGACCAGCTTATCCTCGCATCAGCAACTCATGCACAACAGCTCACAAGAATGACAGTACTCACATAACAAGAGATCAAACAGCTTCACAATGACCGGACCCCAGACCGTGACGGCGATGATCTGACCATATGACCATCTGTTGGCGGCAAAACTCTCCGAATTGATGACCTTGGTCAAAGAGGCCATGTACAGGATGTTGACAATGAGGTATGCTACCTCGAGAATACGCCAGAACCAATCTTTGATGAAGAGTCCTCGCTTCTTCTTACCCCAACGTGGCCATCGACCAACGCGGTACGACCCAAACTGTAGGTGCTGGGTAAGATGATGTTTGCGCAGCGTCCACGCCAGCTGATCGGCAACCAATGCTACAATGGCTATCGTGTCCAGAACGAGAAATGTCATCTTGTATAGCAGAGGATGGGGGAAGAAGCTGAACCCAAGACCATCCACTCCTCGAGTAGCAGCACAATAGGTTCGAGGGCTCGGGTTGAAGCCGCAACCTTCAATCTGGTTTTGCCCTTTGAATAATGCAAACGCGTCTTTGAAGTAGATCTTTTGTGTGGTAGCAACGATAGCGAGGAGGTACTCCATAAAGAATCCCAAAAACGTATGCCAGTTGCGGATGCCTTCATTGTGCAGACAAATCTGAATCAGGAACATGGGGAGGATGCCGTTCTGACTGACATGAAATGCAATGGCCGCATTGACAATAATCTCACCCCAGAAGGTGCCCTCCTGCGAATTGACGACGATAGCGAGGATAGATGCGATCTGGACAGCAAAGACAAACCAGCACTGGGCTTCCTGGAACTCAACCAACGTCGTTGCGATGGCTATGCTCGTCCGGGACATACCACCTGAGTCGCGCCAGATCATGGACTCGATGCGAGTGAGGCTACGTTTTAGTGCATATGGCTTTGGCTCTGACTTCTTCCGCTTCCCAGGACCTTGCGTGATCTGGACCCACAGCGTAAAGCCTTTGAGGAGTAGATAGAGAGACGAGGCGAAACAGACTTGGAGGACGTAGGATATGATGACCTGGACACAGTTAGTTCCTACAACCATCATATTCGTAGAGAGGCGGATAACCGTACACCTGGTCCAAAAATGTCGGGGTTAAGCTCAGCTGCCAACTCAGGGCAAAAGTCATCAAGGGCATCGAAGATTTGTTGAGTGGTTGACTCTTCATACGAGAGACGGCCTATAGACTTGTTGCAAGGCTTACTCAGACCGTCATTCTCACATGCATCTTGAGCGCAGGTGATGAGCGACTGGAGCACTGGGTTTCCGTCAAACTCAGCCAGAGTACCCGAACCCATTATGACGCTGGCATTCCGCTCCGTCTCCTCACTGACATAGTATGAGTGAGCATCTTGGGTCCAGTAGGCGATGGATGCGAGAGCAGCGCAGTTGTAGAAGGTCTCGAGGGAACTGAAGAAGAGATCAGAGCTGTTGCAGGCGCGAGTGCAATCCACAGTGTTGCCAATCTTGCATCCTGAACTAAAGAGGATGACTTCCTGGCCGCCGTCAAAGTTTGTGTCGAAAAGTTCTTTGAAAGTGATACCGGAGTCGATATCGTTGGAACCAGAGCCGAAGCGAACAATGTCAAGAAACGGGAAGAAGTCGGAGGTCCCCTCAATGTTAGAGCGTATTAGGACGATGAGAGGAGTCTGTGATGTGTTTGAGGTAGTTGCTGAGAGTTCAGGGGGTGTTAAAGTGGATGTCGACGGTATTTGTGTTGATACTGACGTTGATGAGAGTGGTAGGGATGGTGAAGGTGAAAGGAGGCCGAGCGAAGTTACTGTTACTGGAGTACTGATGGCTGCCATAGTGTGGAAGGGAGCCCAGCTGGTCTTTCCTCCAGCACACAGCCAAGTGCTCTGGTGGGCGTGGGCAGGTGCCTCTCACAAGTCACAACCACAGCTTAACGCTCGCTACCGCCTATGATACGATCAAGAGAAGCATATTCCATGCCATTGACTAAGCCAAAACACTATACAACAAGAGGAGGCAGAATGATGTGTAAGCTCAAGAGAGGGAAAAGAGGTTAATTAAGTTTAAGAGGAAGAAATAAGAAATAAGAAATAAGAGGGAAGAAACCAAGAAAGGAAAGAGAAAGACTAGAACAAGGCAAGGATTCGACCTATTACTGCACTTACTTAGGTACCTAGACTACAGTCCAGTACTTACTTGTACAAGCTCAAGTCCGTCTGGAAAACGACAACAGGGGGGAACCATAACTTAACTTCCATGTCATGGGGCAAAATCCAGCAAATTACGACTTGTTCCAAAAGCTTCGCAGCCCTGGCCAGAGCGTCTTAGGGGGACTTGGCATGGGTTTTCCCCACAGGGCTACAGCTACAGCAGTCGAGACGAACAGGGGGGTTGACTGCGAAATGCCCTGTGGCTGTGCTGTCAGCGCTATTCCAGAACGATGGGGCTGAACGCCGGATGATCATGGGCAAGGTGAACGATATTGGATGGATCAAAGAGCAGCAATTAATGTTGAAGAACAAGGTGATAGTTGCAGAAACGTGGAAATGGCGTTTACTCAGATCATTCAAAGTAGTGATTGTTAGAGAAGGCTATGCTGCTGGCATCTCACTCACATCACCGACTTCTTGGACGTGAACGAGTGTATATGCCCGTGGAACAGCTAGAAATCCAAGAGTCAGTGACTGACTATCAGGTAAGGGGTAGTTATTCTTCTACTACAACAAGAATGGAGTTGTACGAGATATCTTAAAAGTATTCTTGTAAATGAAAAATACAATTTCCTCATCGCCAATCATATTGATCAAGACCAGCACCTCCCATTGTTCGAATCCATCCCTCGGCTTTAGGATAACCCCCCAGAAACCCCGGCAAAAATGTCGATATACCGACACCAGCCGACACAACGTCATGTCTCTTACAGCTATAGTACAGGTCCAAAACACTTCATAACCTTTCACATCCTCCATAAATCAACCACCCTGACCCCATCACCCATTCTTTCACCACAACTCTCGCAACCATGCCTCCTCGTCTCTCTCCCGTACCCCTCCGCGTCTTTCGTCGCTTCTACTCCACATCCAACGAGCCTCTCATCCGCGTCACTGACATTCCCGCCCCAAACTCGGGTCACATCCGCGTCCTCGAACTGAACCGTCCATCTGCCCGAAACGCAATCTCCAAAGCTCTCCTTGCGAGTCTGACCCACGAGGTCAACGCCATTCATGAGCAGTATGGTCCCAATGGCGACGAGTTGCCTCCAGTGAAGCGTTTTGGTGGTGCCGCAGGGATGGATCAGAGAGGGCCTACAAGAGCATTGGTCTTGGCTAGTGCTGTTGATACGAGTTTCTGTGCTGGCGCTGATCTCAAGGAGAGGAAAGGGTTCACCCAACAAGAGTAAGTTTGTCCTGCCACTTGCCGCACATGTGCCTCCATGATGGGAACTGAATTGTGTGTGTGACAGAACTGCTGAATTCCTTACCAACCTCCGCGACACCTTCACCTCCCTCTCCCAGCTGCCCATCCCCACCATCTCGGCCATATCCTCCGTCGCCCTCGGTGGCGGTCTCGAACTCGCACTATCAACACACTTCCGCGTCCTCTCCTCCAATGCCACCGTTGGCCTACCGGAGACCCGTCTCGGCATCATCCCCGGCGCCGGCGGCACCTACCGCCTCCCCGCTCTGATCGGCATCTCACGAGCCCGCGACCTTATCCTGACAGGACGTCGTGTCTCCGCCCCCGAGGCTTACTTCCTCGGTATCGCTGACCGTCTGGTCGAGGTCGTGCCCGAGGATGAGCGTGATGGAAGCAACATTCTTGAGGAATCGAGGAAGTTGGCTCTGAGCGAGGCTGTGAGACTTGCGCAGGAGATCTGCGAGGGTGGCCCTATCAGTATCAGGGCTGGTCTGCAGGCTGTCATGTATGCGAGGGAGGAGATCGAGAACAAGATGTATGAGAGAGTGGTCAACACCGAGGATCGAAATGAAGCCCTTAAGGCATTCCAAGAAAAGCGAAAGCCCGTCTTCAAGGGTCGATAAGCAAGCTCTTCATATCAGAACATATTGAACACAAATCAACTGCGAGGTTTCTTCATTATCGTGTCACATTCATTGCTAACCTATGGGTATGACGCTAACTCAATGCCGTTTCCCAACTCCAATCCTCATAAAACATCAAGGTCTTTTTAGGTCACTCTTCTCACACTTGGCCAGATCTCTCACAACATGGAAAGTGGCCAACCTCCACGCATTTCATTTGTCCAGACTCGATCCTACTTGAGTCCCAATCATTCCAGTGTCTCATCAAAGTCCCCCACTATCGTCTCGCATTCTGGGGCGGCCCATTTAGCATCGGACAGCCGGCGTTTCTTGACCGGACTGCATGCACCAGACTCAGACGAGGAGTCGGAGCTCAATTCTGGACAAGAGTCGCCCGCATCTACTTTATGAAAGGGCCCGCCTGTCCACCAACCTTCTCCCCGACCTGTGCTTGCCCGATTCGGGTTTGCGGTTCTGATCGCAATCTTGAGGAGTCGTGGCCTGCCTGCAGATTTCTAGTCCGTCTTTATGTCAGGGTATCGCGATGGAGGTGGAAGGTTGCTACTTGGTGTTTTCGGACCAGATTCGCTAGTCGAGACGGCTACATCACCGTCCGCGTCTACATCTCGCTTGGGCGTGGCATGGCGTCGTCGCTTGGGTACATCCACATACTTGTCCTTGTCTGCATCGCGGACATAGCAGAGGAAGTAGGGTTCGCCACTGGTGCTCAGCGACGAGAGAACCTCCTCTGTGCTGCGGTTAGCCTCGACATTGGAATCGTTATACTTGCGCCAGACGTTTTCCTCAAAGTCGTGGATCCACACCCAGTAGTGGCCGGACATGAGCTGTCCCCGGTGGCAGATGACGGCGTGCAGGCGGTAGGGTATCTTTTGCAGCGAGGAATAGTGTTCCTCCAGATCTCCCTTGCGCTGGCGTAGTTCCGACTCAATAGCATCGCGAATCGAGGTCTCCAGTGCCTCTGCACCTTCAGGGTTGGCCGTGGGTTCTAGCATTGCAACATCCTTGCTCTCATTCTTGGCCGCGTCGACAAGTAGGAAGTCATCGTCCACAGGTCCATCAAAGTCCCAGCTCTCCTCCACATTTAGCCATTCATTTTCGGAACCCCCGTTTACTTGACTCCCTGCATCGTTCGAATCAGCGCCTAGCTCAAGGCTGAGCTGCTCAAGCAAGGCGCCTGTTGGAGGATTCGCTTCGAGCCGCACCTTGAGCGCCTCTAAATCATATATCCTGCTGGCTGTCATCCAGCTTTGCACTCGTTTTTGAAAGGTTTCAGAATCATGAGGCGTGTCCATGTAACGGTCTAGATAGAGAGTCTCAGGAATAACCACGGGGTTTCCGTTTTTGCTACCGTTGGATTGTGTGCGTTGAATCAGCACGTGAAGCACAGGGGGCAGTGTTTTGATCACCGTGTATCTGGAAAGTTTGCTTTCCTCAATGATCTGTTGATCAAAGTTACGACCCAGCGCGTCGTAGAGGGAACATGCGCCTTCAGGAGCAGGGAAAGCGGTGATAGAGCGATCGAAGCTGACCTCTTGCTGATAGTTCCTGTCATCGAACTTCTTGGTATAGTTGATGGTGGTAACATAGAACGTTTCCATAATCTTCTCGATCTGAATGCCGGTCTTTTCATCGATATCGGTTGGCTTGATAGCCGCCTGAAGACGGTTGAGAATGCTTCCCATCACTTCCTCCACGTCTTGTTGGTCAGTGCCCGATGATCTCTTCTGATGTTCTAGTGCATTCAAGACTTTCTGGTCCACCGTCTGCACCTCTTCCTCAACATCAGCCATCTTCACATCGCCAGTCGTAGCTGACTTGTCAACAGCAGGCTTGGTCTCGGCTGCAGCTTCGACAACTCCAGTCTCCGGAGGACTATCTTCCGTAGGATCCTCGTCGGATTTGATGTCCATGACGGCGTCTATGGTTTGAGTTTGGGTGGTAGATGCAGGCGATAATTCGACCTTCTCATACGAACGGTCAGAAGCCTCGTCCACGAGTGTTTGCGAACTTGCGATACTAGCAGTTTCGGCCAAGTCAGGCTGGTTCTGACCCGCTGTATCAGCCATCTCGATATCACCAGGGCTTTTGACTGGTGGTTGAGGGGGCGGGCGAGAGGGCAGAGGAGGAGGCTCGGATCCTCTGACCGGTTCTGCGGCAATGGTAGTTGTCGTTGATTTGTTGGAGTCGTTAAGAAGTGTATGCGTGGACAAGAGAACAGCATTTGCCAGTCTCTGGGATGGCCTGGTGGCAACTTTGTCCGAATTTTCCAGGTTGTTGAACAACTCAGAAAGCTCCTGAGCAACTATGCGTATGTTAGCAGGTGCAAAAACATCACGCCAACTTACTTACAAGCTTGCGCCACTACTGCTTCACCACGGTCCATCTGCATCTTGTTTCCGCCCAGCAATCGCTTCTCAATGTTCTCGTCCGTCAGTTCCATCTTGAAAGAGTCGAAGTTCAGGGCAATATCCCGAACAGGCTTGACAGTGAAAAGATACTGGAGGAGGCTGTTGAGATAGCAAGTGTTACCAATATTCTCAAGGCCGACAGGGAGGTCAAAGTTTGTGGCTCGCTGATGAGTACTTCCACCATCCATGTTGCCTGACACAGCAATGCCATTCTGCTGTCGCATCTCATTGATTGTCCACTTGAGATCATTTGCATTGGTATGATCCGCGATCGCTTCCATAGCATCAAGATAGGTTGCCTTTTCTTCCTGGGACTTGCCATTCTCCACCTACAGCTTTGGGTTAGCCTAGATACATGGATGTTCAGTTCAATCTTGGTACTCACCTTGGCTTTTGCAGCGTCTAGAGCTTCGGGCCCAAAGCCATTAGCATCGTTCAGGCCCAAAACCTCTTTACTTGTGGCAAAAGACATCTTCCCCTGAGCCTCTAGCAGCAACGTGGTTTGGTATGTCTCATCGGTAGCTGCTTGTGCGATGATAAGAAGCATGGAACGAGACGTAGTCGCATTGCCGGGATCCTGGGCCAACTTCTTCCTAAAAGCTTGCAACAGAGACTCTACACCATAGTTGTTTGGGGGCTGTAGTCCAAGCCAGATTAAAGCTTCGCTCACTAGTCCGTCATCATCGTTGGCGCTCTGGGTGGGTAGTTGACTTTCGAAGACTGAAGATTGGGTCATGGCGTAGTCGGAAAGCTGCTCGTTGTTAAGATCATTAGCAACCGCAAGCAAAGCCTCAATCAATTCCCTTCGCTTGCTTGGTAATAGTTCCCATTGTCGCTTGTAGGTGCTCACGACGATTTCCTTGGGTTGGTTTGGCAGTATGCCGAGAAGCTTGTATCGATCGATATCGACAAGAACATTCTGCTCGACGTTGGGCACCTCGACACATTGGAGTTCTCTATGCAGCGCGGGGGTGCAAAGGTCGAAATTCTGGCCAGAGGATCTCTGAATAAGACATTGGACCTCGGATCTCACATCTTCCAAGAACGCACGGTACGTCCCCAGCTCGGTCGTCCCGTTAGGGCCACCTGGAGGAGGTGGGAATTTTGGAGTAAAAGAGCCCTCGTCTCTGCCATCGTGTTCATCTATCTTCTCATCCCACTCGAGCTGGCGAAAGATTTCAAAGCACCGGGGGCCAAATAGTACTGCGAATCGCTTGTTACGTTTAGAAATGCTTCTGACTTCCTCGGGAGTTTTGACTTCGATCAAGTTTCTTAGATATGTGTTGAGATTGAGAGTAGCTTGGGTAGCCCAGTCATCGGTTGCAGCAGCGTAGCGCTCAGGGTCCTCTTCCTTCGCCTTACGAAGGCTCTCTCGGATGGCCTGCTGGTCGTGCAAAAGATCTATCCACCATGTGCCCATACGTGGGTTCGAAATCTCAAGCGTGACCTGGAATGTACAAGGCGGTGCGGAACACATGAAGTACTCTCGTGCAAGTAGGGGGTAATACTTTGAACTCTCCTGCATGATGTTAACATCCGTGTCCGATCCGCCCCAGACCAGGTGGTGCCAGGGAAACTGCGAGTCCTTGACTGGCCAGCGTGCTTGTCTAGGGTCACAAAGGTCCCCTTCGTGCTTTTCGTCCCACTCCGTCTTGAAAACGAAATGGAAATGGCAGTCCATACACAGCGTGGAGAAGACATGTCTTGATGAGGTATAAGAGCTCTGATTGCCGTTGATGATAAGTCTGTGAGTATGCTGCCAGGCGTAGGGCATATCCAGCTTGGCATTTCTCGCACGCTCAAACAGGTCACATGTTGTAAAATTATTGTGTAAGAGCTCGTAAATCCATCGAGAAGGATGACATCCTGGGCTAAGGTCAGTTCTGAAGTGTTGTTCGAGTCCTTTAAACAAAACCCACCTTTCATCTCTCTGCCAGCAGCCAAGTTTGATTTGAGATATGTGTGGTTGTGAGGTATGAATTCTCCACCAGTAGTGCCTGGCAAAGCAGTGTAGTCGCTACTGTCGAGGTCTTGCTGGGACCTGAGATCGTAGTGGTCTGCCATGCTTGTGGTTTCGGTACGAAACCTGGCCTGGAGGATCTTTTTGTATTTGAAACGCTCGATCGAGATGGTAGTTTTCGTGAGGGATGATGCTATGGGCAAATGCTTGTTGCAGCTGATTGTTGGGTGGATTGCGGGGTGACACCTTTTTGTCAGGACGGTGATGCGATCGTCTGCTGGTAGAATCCGAAAGGGTAGAGCGCAAAGAATGGCCGAGCTGGAAGAGACTTTGTAGATACTTGTCGAATTCTATTAAGATATCGGGATCGTTGAAGGGCGGTCAAAGGATACGGTAACTGAAAGCTGTCGAAGTTGGAGGTCGAAGGCGCTTCGCATCGGCGATTTACTTGATCATGACTGAAAGGCGATGAACGTAAGCAAAGAAAGGGTGATGATGGGTCAGGCCAAAGTTGTCGATATTGAAAAAGGAGTGCCTAGAACTGATACGCAAGCTGCTGATGTGATATGCTGTGGCGACGTAACTTGGACTACGAGTTGAACTTACGTAGTCCTGGCGATGACGGAGCTTCGAGCTGTCACAGCCTGGGCTTTGCTTGGTGAATAGGTACTACTAGGTCTGGTGTAGCAGTAGAGTAGATGAGGGAAGACGACGGCTGACTCAGCATGCTTATAGAGCCTCTTGTGCTAAGCCGCATGGAAGAAGACGCTGGAATATCCCCACCGACAGCGCTTAAGCATATGGGTCGTAACGTTTTACAGCTAATGTCCTTGCCTCTCTTGTTTGTATGGTCATTTATCACTGATCAAGGTCCCAGGGCTGCTTTCAGCTTTCCCTTATCCGACGGTATCGGGATGATGAAAGATTTCAAGCTTAAACATGATCTTAGATGGATGTCCCTGTCCTGTAGGCCTTGTACCGTGGCTTACATGGACGTCCGAGCTGAATATAAAGTGTCCATGACCTCTGCACCTAGCTGGTGACAACTGGAAACCTTTTCAACAGCGTTGACAAGTCTACATATATTTGTAGTGAGACACCAAGCATCCAGTCGTCAGTCCTTGAGATATGCCAGTCGTCCCGTCTCAGTACAAATCGAACTAATACATTCATGACATACGCCGAGTAGTTCGATAATCAACTCTTTTACCTCGCATGCTTATTGGGATCTGACACACACTAAGCTACCTTGTCGCCTCTAGCCACTACCCGAAAGAAACTACCATGATCATGATAATCCACCCTTTAGATGGACAGAGGCGGGGACCGAGCTATTTTGTCGTAATCCTCCCCGCTCCGGACGCACCATCGATCCCTCATGATCGGCTTCCGTTATATCCCTCCGAGTGGCGTCTGATTATCGAGATAATCTTGCCCTCAACATTCACAGAGTTCACGTGAAGTGGACAAATGAAGTGTCCACATCGCCATCATTTATTTACTCGATACTTGATCTTATTCCAGACCACTGACGCCTATTCGAGATTTCTTTTTGAGATTGCCGCTTATTTATTACCTGGTTGAACGCAATCACTATGAGTTCCAGCACCGGATCACGACGTTTTCGCATCGGTGTCGACGTCGGCGGTACTAACACCGACGGCGTTATTATTGACCCCCTTAACACTTCTGGGAAAGACAGAGGCATTCTAGCATGGCACAAAGAACCCACGACAACAAATCCCAGTGTTGGTATCGACAATGCCATCACGGCCATGCTCAAGTCGGCTTCCATTAGCCCTGCCGATGTCGCTGGTGTCACTATTGGCACTACGCACTTCGTCAATGCAGTTGTGGAAAGAGATGCAGCGAGATTGTCGCCTGTAGCTGTTATTCGTCTCTGCGGGCCATTTTCAAAGCACACACTGCCATGTGTGGATTGGCCTGATGATATGAGAGAGCTTGTTCTTGGCCATCATGCATTGGTCAAGGGTGGACTGGAGGTTGACGGAGAGTTGATCTCTGATATCGACGAAGAGGAAATTAAGGAGCAGTGTGCTATCATTCGGGAAAAGGGTATCAAAAGCATTGTTGTCATTGGCATCTTCAGTCCCATCGACACTGTAGAGAGGCAGGAAGAGCGAGCAGCAGAGATCATCAAGGCTAACGTGCCTGGAAGTGATGTTGTCTGCTCAAAGGAGGTCGCCAACCTTGGGTTTCTCGAGCGAGAGAATGCCGCTATTCTCAATGCTGCCATTCTACCTTTTGCCCGCCAAACGATCCGATCCTTCCACGAACCCGTCAAGCGCCTTGGTTTAAGTTGTCCGGTCTTTATCACCCAGAATGATGGTACCGTGCTTTCTGGAGAATTGGCAGCCCGTCTACCAATCAGAACATTCTCAAGTGGCCCAACCAACAGTATGAGGGGCGCAGCTTTTCTGGTGCAAAGCGAACTGGAAGAAGCTATGATGGTCGTTGACATCGGCGGTACTACTTCAGACGTGGGTATCCTGCTACCGAATGGCTTTCCTCGACAACAAGCAGCGTACAGTGATCTCTCTGGAGTCAGGATGAACTTTTCTTGCCCTGATATCAAGAGTATCGGCCTTGGCGGAGGATCGATCGTGCGCAAAGAGAATGGACTGTCGGTTGGGCCTGAGAGTGTAGGATATAAATTATCTCAAGAATCCATGGTGTTCGGTGGAAATGTTCTCACAGCTACAGACTGCAGTGTCTTAGCAAACCCAGATTTGAATATTGGTGATGCATCCCTGGTGCAGGGTGCTCTCTCTGACGAAGAATTGAAGGCCTTTCAGCGAGCTGTCAGCCACAAACTGGAAAAGGTCATTGACACGATGAAGACATCACCAGAGGATATACCCGTACTCTTAGTTGGCGGAGGTGCCGTGATTGCGCCTGATGAGCTCAAGGGTGCTAGCAGGGTATTAAAGCCCCAGTGGTCTCAAGTCGCCAACGCCATCGGTGCTGCAATTGCGAGAGTCAGTGCCGTTGTCGATACTGTCAAATCGACTGAGTCCAGAAGCACGAGCGAGTTACTGGATGAAATCAATCAGGAAGCTATCGAGAAGACAGTTAAGGCTGGAGCTTTGCGCTCCTCTGTCAAGATTGTTGAACAAGAGATGCTTCCTCTGCAGGTAAACAGAACACTGCAATCTTGATATGTTCTTCAACTGACTGTAGCAGTATATCGCTCATAAAACTCGATTCATCGTTCGTGCCACGGGAGATTTCGACTTTGAAAGAAACGACCTTGTTCCTGAGACTGTGGAAGAGTCGATCAAAAGTATGGATAGCTATGAGAAGAAGACGAAAGAGAGCGGCTCGAAGAAGACACAAGCTCAAGAAGATTTTGATATTCTTGCCTACCGCCCCAAGATCGAGGATCGCACATGGTATATTTCCGAGACCGATCTCAACTGGATCTCTACTGGCTGTTATATACTGGGAACTGGCGGAGGCGGTTCGCCCTACAGCTTGATGATCCGTATCCGAACACAACTGCGCAACGGGGCAACAGTTCGGGTGATCCACCCTAGAGACCTTCCTGATGATGCACAAGTAGGATGTGGTGGTGGAGCTGGTAGTCCTACAGTAGCTATTGAAAAGCTTGCTGGTGACGAACTTCTAGAAGCTCAGCATGAGCTGTATAAGATCTGCGACAGGCCGGCTACTCACATGATCTCGGTTGAGATTGGTGGTGCCAATGGTCTTGGAGGCATGATTCTGGGGTGCAGCACAAGCATGGACATTCCAACTGTCGACGGTGACTGGATGGGCAGAGCATACCCGACAAAGTGGCAGACTACGCCCGTGGTGTTCAAGGAGAGAGAAACAATCTGGTCTCCTATCGCGATGAGTGATGGCAACGGCAACGTTGTGGTTATGCCTAAGGCATCATCTGACAAAGCTGTTGAGCGTATTCTACGTTCAGCTATTAGCCAGATGGGCTCTCAGGTTGGAGCGGCAGACGCTCCCGTGACAGGTGCAGAGACGAAGCGTTGGGTGGTAGAGCATACCCTCTCTCAGTCATGGAGAATCGGACGAGCAGTGGCAAGAGCGCGTAAGGAAAACAGAGTCGATGCTGTAGCCGAGACTATTATTGATGAGTGCGGCGGTCCTGGAGCAGGCAAGGTTCTCTGGAAGGGTAAGATCATCGGTGTTGAGAGGACGCTGAGAAATGGCCATGTTTATGGAGAGTGTCTCATCGAAGGCGCGGATGTGCGAGAAGATGGTGGTATCGGGGAGTCGTCGCGACAATTCAACGGCATCGTCAAGGTTCCTTTCAAAAACGAGAACATTGCTGCTCTTCGAGTTCATCCCGATAGAAAGGAGGAAAGACAGGAAGATGTTCTCGCCATCGTACCTGATCTCGTCAGCATAATCGATGCGCAAAATGGCGAGGCGGTGGGCACGCCAGAGTACCGGTATGGATTGTTGGTGATTGTGCTGGGGATAACGGCGAGTGATCGCTGGACGAGCACTGAGAGAGGAATTGAGATTGGAGGACCGAAGGCTTTTGGGTTCGATCACTTGAAGTATCAGCCTCTAGGAAAGTTCGTGAAGCCCAAGAGTGTGATTGACGAGTATAGCTAGGGAGGGGGGTGTGAGTTGGTTTAGAAAAAGATTGAGAGAGAGATGGCTGCGAAATAGCATCAGAATGTCGGATCTCTGACTTTGACTGATGACAGAAGCAATTGCGACCTGGTATCTCGTATTTTCCTATCCAGCCCCTCCCCACCGATAATCTTGTTGTCTTCCTGCATCTCCATAGAACCTGAGCTTGTATCCTACACTCACACTCAACAGATGAAAAAGAGGAGGAGGACGAGGAGAACGGGGACGCTTGAGTATGGGCAATTGAGAAAATGTTACCGATATTCATAATCGATCATATATTAGAAAGAGGATATTTTGTTGGGCAGTACACAAGGCCGAGTTTCTTATTCAAATACATTGTCTAGATTTAATTGATTTCAGATCTAGGAACAGGGTCGAGACTCATCGATGCAACACTCACGAACATCGAATTGCGGGAATAGCGGGGTATAGCAGTGACAGTCTATCAGATCGTTAACCGAACTTTAACCGAAGTGAACGTCATGCGTCAAGTCAGTCGCGATCGACATCTTCTTGACTTTCTAGCAATTTCCATCCTGTCTCGACAACCTCTTCATCCAAGACTACAACACGCGAAACAATTTTTTTCCCTCTTCCTATTGGAATCATACACAAGAAAACTAAAATAAAGATAAAAAACAAAAAACAAAATGGGATCCGTTGTTCTCCCTCATCTCAACACAGGCTGGCATGTTGACCAAGCCATCCTTTCGGAAGAAGACCGTCTCGTTGTCATTCGCTTCGGTCGTGACTGGGATCCGGACTGTATGCGCCAGGACGAAGTTCTCTACAAGATCGCCGACAAGGTCCGCAACTTTGCCGTGATTTATCTCTGCGACATCGACCAGGTGCCGGATTTCAACCAGATGTACGAACTCTACGACCCCTGCTCCCTCATGTTCTTCTTTCGCAACAAGCATATGATGATCGATCTGGGAACTGGTGACAACAACAAGATCAAGTGGGTGTTGGAGGATAAGCAGGAGTTGATTGATATTTTCGAGACGGTGTATCGCGGCGCCAAGAAGGGACGTGGTCTGGTGGTCAGCCCCAAGGATTATTCGACCCGACATCGTTACTAGATGGATTCAGCGGTTTGCTGACGAACTGGCGTTGGTCTACTCTGATGATGATTGTTTTTCTCTGTTACGGATTGGAAGGTATACCTGGTTGAAAGGGACGATGATTTCATGATGAATGGATTTGAGAAAGGGGGTTTCACTAATTTTAATGGTCGATGAATTAACTCGACAGATGAATCAAACCATCAACGATGCAGTTAATGGTACCGACCTAGCATGGACTTGTATGGAAACACAATGGTGAGAACCCTGAGTGCTATTTTTGGTTCCAACTTATTGACACGCTTCGAAAGATTTTCTGCCGTATGCTGGACTAGACTGGCACACCACAGCTTTGATATCAACGGAAGGGGCAGTGACAGTGTGCAGGCCAAGGTAAACCTGAGTGTAGTGTGATGTCGTAAATGCCTCCGAGTGAACAATACGTTTTCAATCTGTGGTTGCATGATTTGCTTACCTAGCTCTGCTCTTTGCAGCCAATTCTTTCCTAGTCACTAATAAAGTAGAGCAGTTACCACATGTACTGTATATGAACACCGCTACTCCTCAGCATTGAATTGATACGTGCACCTCCTTTCAACGACATCCTCCACGAAACAGCACAACTTCGGCTACACAATAGCAGAATGTTATATACAATACAAGATAAATGTAGATTTGAGAAGTGATGCACAATAGAAGTGCAATGCCATGTGAACCCAGGCCTATTCAAGCTAAGCACTACTTGCACAATATAAACGACGGATAATAAGTGTGATGCAAGCTTGACTATTGTTCTCTGGCTTCTTGTTTCATTGAAGGATGGCTGGGAACATCTCAACCAAGATCCACCCCAACTGTTGATGACCAAAGGGGTGCAGTGCAGCATTGGCTTGGCAACCAGAGCAACGCCTCATGAGCAAGCGGAGGCTGGGACTTCAACAGATCTTCTAGCACCTGCGTTCAGATCTACGGTGAATCATAGCGGCTTCACGTCACCTGCGAGACCACTGAGCAACCACGGGGCCAATAGGGCGCCACCCTAACACCGCGGCCGTATTGACAACTATGAGATCTTCAGGGCGGAGCTTCCAGACCACAATGGCTCGCTGCACTCCAAGGGGGTTGAATAGATAGGTACTCACGTGCTGTTGGGGGGTCACGCTTGCGTTTGAGAGTCTGGTCAGCAGGTCGATATAACAGAGGCGTATCAGAGAAGAGGGGGAGGTTTAGGCATGCAGGATGATATCAACTGATAACGAACCTAAGCGAGACCCGTGCATGTTTGTCCTCTATTCGTTTGTTATTGTTCCTATCCAGAAATACTGTTGTTGTGGTGCATGTGGTTCTGCCCTGGCCACATCCACTTCTGTTTACAGTACCTCGACCTACTCACTCCTCTTCTCTTCTTCCTCTTTCGCCTCCTCATCACCTTTCTTTCATCAACAACATCTATTCTCGTCAACTTTTCACAAATCATCTTCACTTTGTCCACTACCGTACATCCATCTATCATCTTTACGGCTCCTTGAGCTGTCAAGATCACAATTTCACGTATCAGGAGATTATTTCTCTGATCCGGAAAAGACAAAAAACAACAAAAACAACAACATTCGCAGTCATCTAGACATTTCCCTGAACAGCTGGGGATCTTCTCAGCTTTTCATCTCTTTGCTTCTTTCATCTGTTACTTGTTATTCATCATCTGTGTCGACAGATACAACAGTAAGCAATCTCATCTCCGTGAGATCATCGCAACTAATACTCACGCTTCATCTCCCAGTTGAACTACCTTCCGGTGACTCCCCAGTCCTACGGTTTCATTTCTTTCATCCAGTACTTGCTCTTCATCTTCTGTGTTGACAGAAGCGACAGTGGGCAACCCTCGTAGGCCACCACTTTGTTGATATGAAAGCTAACATCATCATCATCTAACTGAGTTCAGTTCCGTTCTGTTCCATTCAACTCTCTCTCTTCAGACTTCAGATTTCAGACTTCAGTCCCGTCATATCTTTCGCCTTTTACTTGTCATTCGTCGTCTGCGCTGACGGAGGTAACGGTAAGCAGCGTACATCGAGTCTCCTGACGTTGATCTTGATACTAACACGACCTCCAGGTTCATTTCCTATCCAGTCTCTCTTCAGCCATCTTTCCTTCCATACTTTTTATCTTTTACTTGTCACTTCATTTCCAGTCGAAGCGATAGTGAGTAACCCCTATTCAGGTATTCTGCCGTTGACATCACTACTAACATTCATCTGCCAGTTCAACTTACTCCAATCTCTCAGTCTTGCAGTCTTCCCTTGTGTTCTCTCACAAAACAACACTGCCAACCACTTTGTTTTCATTATGGAGGACAAGACTGCCACTCTCATGAACCTCCCTCCGGAGCTCAAACGGCAGATCATGGATCACCTTGACTCCAAGGACACCATCACCAAATTCATGCGAATCCACTCTTCTTTCCTCAAACACGGAAAGGATGAACTCGAACGTCGTGACAATGACCAGCGCACTTATCATCAGGTTGAGTATGCAATGCTGAAGAGGGACCAACCCGCCACTCTTCGAGTTATCGACATGTACATCGAGAAGCGCGGGGCCATCTTCACCCCCGATCCCAACCTGGGTGTTGCCCAGCAGCATGGTCTCCTTCACCTGGCCGTCTTTCTTGGGCTCATCGATGTCATTCAGCGCCTCATCGAACTCGGCAGCGATGTTGGAGGCATCAACGTGGGTGTCTTTCAGAAGTATATCCATCACGGGCGTCACAATGGTTCAGTGCCCACCATGAGAGAGCTGGTAAGGGCCAGAGGACTCCCTTCCCAACTCACGGATTATGTTCAGGGGTTCGGTCTCACGCCTCTCATGGTGGCCTTACTTCGTCATCAGGTTCGCGCATTCCGGATTCTGGCTGGTAAGAGAGCCGGAGCTCATCTGGCAGTCGGGCTTCATTCGTCGCAACTGGATCCGCGTAACAACCTCGACATGATTCTCAGCCACCCTAACACTCGAATCTTCACTCTTCACCACTATGCCGTGACGACCAACAACCTTCAGTTCTTGAACCTGGCAGACCAAATGTCCCCTGCCATGGCTTGGGCGCAGTCTCCTATCAACCATGGGACTCCCTTGCATTTGGCTGCAAGACTCGGTGGAGAACGCTTCATTGAACGCCTGTCCGCGGGCCAATACGTGCCAGTCTTCAATTGGCAGGGTCTTAACCCTCTTCATGTCGCCGTTGAGAACATCTATCTCAATCCTGACCAACAGATCCGGACCGCATCGCACAATATCATGGTGGAGATGATCGCCAACGGAGCCTTGGCCAACGACATGACCCAATTCACTGGGAAGACTTCCTTGATGCTGGCAATGGAAGGATTCCACTATGACCTCGCATCTCCTCAGGAAGCCATATCTGCGGCCCGGTTTCTCATGGGGCCAGGAGGAGGCCTCATCAACGTTCTTGACAGTAACGGATTCAGCGTCATTGGTGCTTTGGCCTCTGCCATCATTCGCAAGCCTGGCGCGGAGGAATATCAGCATTTCTTCGCGGAGATGGTCACGAGAGGTGCCAACGTCAACATAGCAGGCGCCAGCAAATCTGTTGCATTCATGGCTCTCGAGAACGAGCGTTTAGCCAACAAAATCCTCAAATGGTTCACGACCTTCGACATTTGTCTTCAAGACTCGGAGATGGGTAAAGCCTTCCGCATGTGGTACCAGAGACCGGATTAGAAACCCGCTTATGGTTTCATCACAAAGCACCACCAAGACATCCCGCCTAGAGATATCGACCAGGCGTACTTTTTCTCTGTCCAGACCAACAAACCATCCCTCTATCGTCGTTTAAGAGAAGCAGGCCTCCAATATTCCGGTGGCCAGGGTAGCTTTATCGAATGGCTCATCTTCCAGTTGCCTGGTTCTCTCCCAGGCTATTTCTGGAATTATGTTACGGAGGAGGATGCACGCTGGATCAATCCCAACAGTGGCCAGTCCTTTCTGCACACGATAGTCTTGAAGGTTGACGCGTCCTCTCGCCAGGCCAACTCCATCTATACTGACCAAGAGGGCCATCGTGACGCTCGAAGCCTCATCCAGTCTGGTGCATGCCCCAAGGCTATCAACCGCTGGGGTCGCACCGCCTACAGACTGCTTAGCGAGTTGCCTGTTCACGCTCCTAGGCTTGAGAGGTATCTCAGGAACCAGACTCTCAGGTAAACCGTTGCATACCAACGTGAGCGAGCCAGTCAGTTTAGAAGGGGGTGTCACTGGAACTTGACCACAGTTTGGGGAGGGAACTGCACGAGATGTTATCGACAAGTCACCAGTCTGAACGACTTTCTGGAGATTTTGAGCTTCATTTGAGCAGTTTGGTGAACGACAAGTTGGTACTTTGACCATGCTTTGTGCAGTACACTACACGAGATGCAAGCAACCAGTCTCAACGACTTTCGATGCTGGTTACACTTCACCGAAGCATCTCATCAAGGACGAATTTGTTCTTTATCAATTTTTTTTTCTTTTTCCTTCTTCTTCTCCCTCTTTCTTCTTGGCACAGGACTGAACAAAGTGCGAGCAGCCAGTCTAAGTGACATTCCGGCACAAAGCACTTTACTGAAACAGTTCAACGACGATGGATTGGTATTTTCCCCATGACTTGGGGGAAGATGCTACGCGAAGTGCGAGCGACCAGTTGAAACGGACATTCTGGTACAATGCACTTTACTGAATCACTCACTTGAGTGGAGGACGATTTCAATTTTGATCAAACCTTGGTGAGGATACTGCATCAAGTGCTCGCAACTAGTTTGCCTGACACTCTCGGATGATGCACTTCATCGACGCAGTTCAACAAGGAAAGGAAGGAATGGTATGTTTTTTTTTTACAATGATTACAGTCAAGGAGGGAGGATTCACTCTCAAGCAAAACGATGATATTTTTTGGCCTCGAGATGCGAGGGATATGCGCAATGTTTTTCACAGCCCTAATATTCCCCCCAAAATAGACAGAGACCACAGGAGATAACCCATGAAAATCCAACTCCCGCCATGCCCATTGCTTGTGATGTGTTGAGAAATTCACTTGACGATTTGTACATGTTGGTTCCTTGGTTGTGATTGTGATGCTGGTTACTACGGCTCGAGAATAACATTAACATTATAGTTGGGAGAAGCATCCAAGTAAGTGTCAATATGCATCAGCATCTTACGCAGTACAAAGAAAGAAACCTTTCTCTGAATAAGATAATACATTGCAGAGCGTCAATCGTTACCAAGGTTATACTATGAATATGAGGAAACGTCTGTCCGTACCTAAATCTAAATCTTTGACGATTCAACCTCTTGCAACGAGCATCACTCAAGAAAAAAAGCACTATAAAAAGATAAAGAGAAATCCTCAAAATGAGCAGAGAGGTCAAGTTTCTCTCGTGGACATTCTGTCTATGTGAATCAGGCTTGTGCTTCGACTTGTTTACTTATTCAATCTAGTCACGCGCTCAGCCTTCAAACAATTCAACAACGAAAAACTATCAACATCGACACAACAACTCTGCTCGAACTTCAGCCACGCTTTAACGAAAGCAAGAGCTCGGTATTAAACCTCTGTATGGTAACATGTACGAATAATCTCGATCGAACCGCACACTCGACACTCCTTTCTCCTCTCCAAGATTCAATCTCTCACACTTGATCAACATACCCAAGTACCGCGCTTCAAAATGCCTGAGCCTCGAAAGCCTACCACCTTGGACTCACTAGGCCCCGACTGCCTTCATAAAGTCTGCCAATATCTCGATAAAAAAGACCTCTTGAACGCTGCTCGAACCACGACTCTCAACTATACCGCAACCTACAGACTCTACAAGAACGACATTGATACCTGGCATGGAAGAGCTGAGGGACTTCACTACGGAGCCCTGCACAACCTGAAGTCGTGCGTAGAATGGGCTTTGAGTTTCGACACAAAAATCAACCACTCAAGGCCTTACGTTGTTGGTCATCGTCGCGGAATTAGGCAGAAGGCTGATCGGGCTGGCACGGCACTCCATATCGCAGCTGGGGAAGGGCATAACGACATGGTCAAGTTCCTTCTCGAGAAAGGAGCCGAAATCAACGCCTACAGTGCTCGTTTTCCACGGGTGAATGGAGGAGTTGAGAAAGGTACCTGGGTGGATATTCCCTTCGAGAATGGTCCTGATGATGACTTGAGTCCACTATACGCCGCCATCGCCGCTGGCCATGAGGATACCGCAAGGCTTTTGATTGAAGAGGGTGCAAGCCTGACCGTTTCGAGGGATATGAGGGAACCCGACCACCAGCCCTATCCTGGAAGCAAACTCACAGCTCTACACGTTGCTGCTCGGGCTGGTCTTCGTTCCCTGATGGATTCCCTCTTGGATGAATACGACCTCGACATCAACCAAAGGGACTCTGAAGGGTACACTCCTCTTCAATGGGCGGCATCGTCTTCTCGAGGAGCCAGCCATGTCGAATACCTTATTTCCCGAGGCGCAGATGTGAACTCGACAGCATATGGAGAGATGACTGCGCTTCATTCAGCCATGGAAGTCGAGGACGACGATATGGCAATCAAAACAATCAATATCTTACTAGATGCTGGGGCCAACCACGAGATTAACTCCATTTACGCGCCCCTTGACTTTGCTGTAGAGCAGTGTCGATTGGAGATCATCAGAGTGTTTCTTTCTCGCGGCTGCGTGTTAGATTCATCAACCTTCGACAGTCTAACCACACGATATGATAACCCATCACCCAGGGAAAGAAATTCTAGGACGGAGTTGAAAGCATGCATCGAGGTCATTCTGGCCCATGGCGCCGTCCAGGATATGGAGTCATCCCTCATGGACTGCATCGTATGCTCCAACGTCGACTCGGCACAGCTACTCTTCAAGCACGGAGCTCGACTTCCTATATTGTCAAAGGAACAACTGGACTGCTTGGTGTGCGAGATAAATGCCCACCACATGTTCACACCTCCCGGATTAAAATATCTGGTCCGGAACTTTGATGCGTTAACGGAGGGTAGGATGGAAGGGTATGTGTTCGATTTCGTGATCAACGACGAAGATGAGCAGCTCGGGATGTCCATGCTGTGCAGACAACCGAAACGACAGATAGTCTGATATTCCAGGATCCTCGACTTGGTAGAGATCTGATTAACCACGCTATCACGGCCCAGGCTATCTGCAACTTGAGTGGGGGAAATGCTTGCTAGGTTCACCTAGGCAGGTGGTATGAGTCTTGGGAGTATGTGTTGTGTTTTAGATGCCGATGTAGGAGTTTGGGGAAGATACAAGTGACGAGCTCGTTATCTTTCCTACTGGGGATACCAGTGTGTGATGGACGAAATTGGTGTAAGAGGAGGAATATATACCCAGAGGAACACTCTGCAATAGCTAGAGCCTCGAAATCATTGGAAGGATTTCAATGATAGATAATTCAAATGAAGAGAAAAGAAGTTAAACTTGAGTTAAAAAAGGGACATGCCTATCTATCACTCGCGAAGAAATGAGGAAAGGAAAAAAAAAGCATAGTCTTGTCTTGTCTGGCCAGATAGTCAGTCAGTCAACTGTCCTATCCAACTGCATGAATCCCCCACGCTTCGAACCACTCAGAGATATAAAGCGCCTAGACCAGCAAAAAGTCTCGGACACCGATTACTTTAACAGGACAATTGTCCCTTCTAAACTACCACCTTATCCACCCTCACGTCTCCTGCACTCTAATCTATCGTTTATCTCCCGTGCTGCTATCTCGGCATCTAACTGGACGCCAACCCCAGACTTCTGAAACGGTCTCTACCACCCTAGATAGGATTTCGTCTCCATACATAGTCTATATAGACAGACAGCAGATAATATAAACAGGGGAGAAGGGGGAGACAAAGAAAAGTCGCATGCGGGGAGGGGCTCTGATCTCCGGAGACATGACCTTTTTTTCTTCTTCTTTTATTTCAGTCTCATTTTCTATTCTCTTTTTACCATCGTCGGTATTCTCTTCAGGTGTAGTCCCCTTGGCAAAGCGAGGGGTCAATGAGGGCCATGTTCGTCGCTGATTGGACGAGTGTAAGCTGAGAAGCGATCGACGGGCTTAATACGAAAAGGGGAGGTCGGTATATCGCTGAGAAGATCAACACAACAGACGGCGGGGAGATCCGATTAAGGAAAGTCAATGAAAGTGTTAAACTAAGCATAATGAAGGGTTGGCTCTGGGGGTTTGTATGTACAGTACCAAGTGAGACCGGAACTGAGTTTACTATTCGCGTACCGAGCATGTCACGCTGGTTCACATTATCCAGTTGGATAAGAATGCGAATGCCAAGGGGGACGGACGGTGAGTATGGCCCGAGTATGGGCATTGAGACGAGGGAAAATGCATATATAAAGGCCATCTTCCCTTCACTTCTATCGTTCTGAAATAGTTGTCCATGATCGGCACACACTGATCTACTGTGCATCCTTCCCTCCACCTCCACCATGAAGTTCTCCCTCGCTCTTTTGCTCTCCGCCGCCAGCGTTCTCGCAGTTCCCGTGCCTGTAAGTGACACACACACACACATACACACACCTACACTCTCAGCCGTCGCACAACCACCTCTAACACAACATAATAGCCCGGTATCCCCGGCACTTCAACTGCCAGATCCCTCCTCGCTGGTCTCACCGTTGCTGCTTCCACAAACCTCGACACGTATGATCGTGACCTGTTCCCTCACTGGGACACTATCGAGGGAGCATGCAATGCCAGGTATTTTTGACCTATAAATCTTATTCCGTCACAACTTGTACTGACTTCTTCTTCTCTGCAAAAGAGAATATGTTCTTAAGCGAGATGGTACCAATGTCGTAACCAACAGTGCTTGCTCTGCCACCTCTGGAACTTGGGTCAGTCCCTTTGATGGTGCTACATGGACACAAGCCAGTGACATTGATATCGACCATATGGTTCCCCTCCATAACGCTTGGATTGTACGTATTCGTTATTCTTCTTCATATCATCACTTTTCTATCCTCCAAACTCTACATGTTCAACCCCCTCTGTCTTGAGATAACCAAACCACCACAAAATTACCATCAACACCAATATCTAACATCAATAGTCCGGAGCCGCCAGCTGGACTACGGCAAAACGTCGTCAGTTCGCCAACGACATCACCAGGCCTCAACTGTGGGCCGTAACCGACGAGGTTAACCAGAGCAAGGGAAGTAAGACTCCTGCCGAGTGGAAGCCCCCCCTGACGAGCTTCTACTGCACCTACGCCAAGAGCTGGATCCAGGTCAAGAGCTACTGGGCTTTGACTATCACGAGTGCTGAGAAGACTGCCTTAACAAGCATGTTGAACTACTGTTAAGTCGCGACGTATGACGAGAGCAGACGACGTGGGAGGGGATGTGTTGAGAAGCAGGAGGGTAAGGGGGTCAAGAGGGAAGGGTTGATTAAGGACGACGGTGGGCCAGGGCAACGATGGAGACGGGAAATGGAAATATTCCCTTCACGTCGGCAGTTGAAAAGCCGGGTCTACTTGTACTTTACTTCCTCAGACAGGAAGTGACTTAAAAATTGGGCTCATATCATGTCCTATGCCCTGCCATATTTGATGCTGCTCCAAGGTTCACGCTGCAGATCACTGACTCGCAGCCAAGAGCAACAGACGATTCAACAATGCCGTGACCAAGCAAATATATTCGTGGATATAACAGTATCCAAAATGCGCTCTCGTTTTATTTCTATTAAGCCCGTCCGGCCCCGGGCACTCATCGTACAGTAGAGCGTATCACTCATAGCTATAATGTAAAGACTCCTAAAGTTTACATGTGCGAGGGGAATAAAAAAAGGAAAGAAAGAGAGAGAAAACAAAAGGGAAAAGAAGTGAAGAGCTAGAAACGAAAAGGCTTCCATGCTACCTGGGTATCAACTTGATCAAGCAAGGTGAGCAAAAGTCGGTCCCTCTAAAACACCATACGCCCATGATTTTTTAACTCCCGAGTTGAGCCCCCCCGAGGATACTGTCTGTATAGACAGGCCCCTCGCTTATACATTCCATAGAATGACCTCTCATTGTGGTCTCAATGTTACGTCCCCCTCTTCCTCTTCACTGCTAGCAAACTCAATATCTCCATCACTCAGCTCGCCCCTCGCTGCTCGGTGCGCGAGGTCCCGTTCCGAATAAATCTCCTTCTTTCGCGTCTCGGCTTGCTGAAGGCAGTCGACGTAGGTCCTAAACTTGACAATCTCTCGAAGCAAGTATGCGCTCTTTCGTTCCCAGTTGGCCATGGCCTTGGCTGCATTGCTACCCCGAGGCGTAAAGGCCAGGAGCATAGGACTGCGCAGTTGGTTGTGTGACTGGAGCTCTGCCTCGATGCTCTTGACGTACGCATCCAAGATTCGAAGTTGCTCAGATTCACCTGCGTGGCTCGGCCGCATGCTCTGAGTCGGCGGCGCCCATTCCGCAATCTGGATTCGATCTCCTGGGAGCTTGCCTCGTCCGCTGTTGTTGGTAAAGGCACCCGCCACCTGATCAAAACTCGATCCTCGGAAGCTGCCGCTGTTGACACTAGATTGGCGGCCATGGGCTGCGCTACTTCCCGGTCGTGAAGTCTTGCCCGTATTTGATGTCTCGTTGATTGCCGCCACGAGCGCATTGTTGACGATGGCTTCGCTCCAGCCGTATTCGATATTGCTGATGCCTCCGGTCAACGGATGAGTGCTGAGACGAGCACTCCAGTAGTTGGCTGTATTTACGAACTCCTTACTGATCTCGGGAGTGCCAACCTGGAAGAGATGGACAGCACCGTTGGGAAGGCTCAATGCCCATACATGAGGACGAGCGCGCGAGTAGCCCGGTGGCGGGAGAGCCGACGCTAGAGTCTGTCGCAGACTGAACGTGCCTAGATTTGTGGCATTATCCTGCCAGTTACCACCACCAACCACTGGCGCAAAGGATTTACCTCCCGCTCTTGTGCGGTTCTTCTGCCGCACCGATTTGTTCGGCTGGAAAGAGAACAGACTCATCTGACCCTTTTGGATGACGGCAAAGACCTCAGACCAGTGTCTATCTCTTGCCTTCTTCTCCACTCCGTCCAAGTGATGCTTGTGCGTAACCATACCCTCCTTGACCCAAGGTGGGCCAGCAAGTTCCAAAGACTCATCTTCAAGAAGCTGGGATGTGGGGATCTCGGCGCTCATGATGGACGGCGCACCGTCTGCATACATATCTTCGTCTCGTATGATGGCCTGGCTCAGAGCATTGGCGAATCCTATAGATTGCTGATGCTCTGCTCGAGCAAAGTGAGAGCCGAATGAGTCCTGAGAAGCAGATGTCTGTGTTCTACCCAGAGACTGACGACTCCAGGTTGCTGTAGACCCGGCAGGACTCCAGAGTGAGTTACCATCATCGAAGCTAGTACGGCTGGACGAGAACCCGTTACGTCCAAACCCTGGTCGTGACCGACTCTTCGAGTTCCATCTTCCCGCATTATTACGTCCGTTCTCCCCTACACGACCTCGAACCGACAGCTGGCTTTCTGACGGCGCCTTGCTAAGAACACTCGGACTTCTCTTAAGTATCCCCATGACAGATAAACCACCGCTGGAAGGCGGCACGTTGAGACTCTTTTCCGCCTCGGCACCAAACAGTGGAAGTCGCTCATCCCTGATCGAGTTGTAGATGCCCTTGAGCACAAGCTCGATCTGTTCTTCCCAAGCTTTCCTGCTTCCGTTGAACGGAGACTTGACCAGGGGGCCACAACCTTCCTCGGCATCGGCAGGCAGAGTGCCTGAATCAGCACGAGGTGGAGGCCGGAACGAGTTTCTAAACGATCTGCGGTCTTGCTCCGACGGCTGTTCCTGCTCACCGCTGGCCAGCTGGTTCTTATCACCGAGGCCGGTCTTGGGGTTAAACGCGTCTGGGGCTGACTCGTCGACGGCTTGAACGATGGTCGTCATGGTATTCTTGATGAACTGGTTGCGCGTCATCTTTTGTTCTATATCGGCCAAGTGAAGATCGGTGTTGAGAAGCATGATGGAGTAGCAGATAGTGTGAATGACGTCTATCAAGATTAGCAAAATCATAGCAAGCATTTAGGGCGTTACTTACCAGTCGCGATGAAGCCATGGTTGGAGTTGCAATCGCACCAACGCTTTGAGAAAGCAACCAAGATTCGATCAACCTGCTGAGTTTCGGCGCGGAATACCAGTCGTCCGCACACCTGTCTGAGAGCCTGCACGATGCTTGTGTTCTGGAAATCATACAACTCCATGTATGCCTGCAGTGTTCGTTGTCTGATGGGACCCTCCTCGCCCATCCATGCGGCAGCCTTTTCCTTTTGAATGAAGTCTTCGTTGCCGTCGAAAATCTTCTTTGCCTTTTGGCGATCGTCCTCTGTTGGATCCCCAATGACAAACTCGGGCTCGTCAAGCGGTTTGGCTTTGATCGAGTCGAAAGTGCCCAGAACCTTGGGGCTGGGATCTGCAGAACTCTCGATCCTGACACTTGGAGGAGCACTTAGGGCAGACTTGTAATCGGTGCCGGTCGATACAGAAGCAGGGCTGTTAGCTCGGGCGCCCTCGATAGGCAGCGCAAGGTTAGTGCGACTCTGGTCATCCTCTGAGTCAGTATGTTCGACCTTTTGAAAAGACTTTGTGGCCCGGACAGCACGATTCTTGACAGGCTGCGGCGCTTCCCGTGTGGGTGAGGTTTCCGGGCGCTTGCCCTTGGCCCTACTGTCGGGCTTCAGGTCAGGCCTAGCATTGGAGGGACTGCTGAAATACATGTCATTATCGCTTCCTCCATCAAGGTCCAAGAAAGAGTTGTTTCTGGTCTCGATTGTCTTCGTTGGTCTCTCAGGTGGTGGCTTTGAAGGCGTCTCATCTCGTCGCTTCTGATTCTCCACGTCGGACCGGACAGTTCTTATACGTGCGTTGGGACTAGGAGAATAATCTGGCGAGAACTCCCGCTTGTATCCAGCGCTCTCCGCTGTGTCATCACGTCGAGGCGTCATGTTGGAGATGTCGGCGAGGGGAGAGGGCCCTTGGGCAGCCGCATTGCCCTGGGTGTTCTGGCTCGAACGCAGATACGGGCTCATAACCTTCCTAAGACTGCTGACAGGACTGGGCTCAGATATTGATGGGCCAGAATTGCTTTCGGGGAGTCCGTTCGTGGCAACAGGACGAGGCATCGAAGTGACAGGATTCGGCATCGGCAATGGTGGTGGTTCATCGGTGACGGACTTCTTACGCCGTCGAAAAAAGGACGAGGGCTTCTTTTGTAGGGCAGGATGGTGCGAGTGTGAGGAAGACGTATCGCGAGATGGAGGAGTCGAGGTGCTGGCAGACATTTTAGTATCGGCGGGAGGCGTCGTCTGTGCTGGCTGTGTATCATTGTTATTCTGTGAGCTGCTGTTTCTGGAGGAGCCAAAGACTCTTCTAAAGAACCCGGGTCGCTCCTTCGCTGGTGCGGTTGCAGTGCCGTTCCCTGATGAATTGGCCTCTTTGGACTTTCCGTACCCGACGTTTGGAGCAGGTGCCGAGTCTAAGTCAATGGGAGGTAGTACGGGAGCTGGTTCCCGTTGATTGGCATGTTTGCGACCCGAAACACTGCGAAGCGAACGGCTACTACGTTTATGATCGAGTGGGGGTGGCTCGAGCGGTGCCGGAGGCGGAGGCGGCATGACTGTCGCAGCCGACGTCGTGGGGATTGGCGGTTCTCTTCGTGGACCACCGGGCACTGTAGGGGTAGGTGCTGCATCGTACTCGTCGTCTATGTAATTGTTCGGGAACTCGATGGAGAAGGGCGGCGGCTCGGGAGGGTTGTGTTGGCTCGGTTGAGGACCATAATCGAAGCTGGCAGATCGTCCAAAACCACGTCCGTAACGCTGGCTCCCGAGGACTTGAGCGTATCCTGCATCTACACTATTTGTACTGCTACTCTTGCTTCCCGGCTTGCCCCCTCGTGAATGCATGTTTCTCGACGAAGAGGCTCCACGGTGGCCTACCTCGCGAACGCTGTTGAGTCGTGCGAAGCTGGTTTGGAAGTTGGAGCTACTGTTGCTGCGCCGTCCACGGCTGGATATCCTACTAGAGTCGTCGGCTCCTTCCAAGTCAGAGCTGTAGGAATATTGATGTCCGTTGACGCGAGCGTTGGCTGACGAGGCGGCTGCCCAGGCCCTCGTGGGGTCTGCGGCGGCGAAATGGGAGGAGGACTCTTCCAAGGTGTGTGTTCGTGAAGCTGAGGGGGGGACGGGAGCGTACTTGTCGGTCAATTGTGCCATGGAAAGCTGGTCGAGAGACAACAGCATGTTGGTGACGAGAGAATCACGGGTGACATTGCGAGGCGACAAGGAGAGATCGTGTGAGTCCCGCTGGGCGGGACGAGCCGGAAGGTCTGCCATGTCGTTGTCGACAGGAGTAGCGTTGTCTAGAAAAGATGCATGTGCATGTGGTGGTGCGGGTGGAAGAGCGGGTGCGTCGACAGCGTCGAGGGTCGAGGTCGAGATGGGCGGATTAAGCGCCCTACTACCAGCGCCGGTGCCAGAGAGTGACTTAGACAAGGCGGGCACGCCTGGGATGATGGGAGACGGCGCGGCTTCCGGTGGTGAATCCGGGGTGGAGGAAGAGGGAGAGATGGGAGGAGTACGTGGTTTGACTTTGGACCGGTTGGTCTTGGTCTTGGTTTTGGACCTGGACTTGGTGCTGGCGCTGTCTTTGTCTTTCGGTTTAGAGGCTGACGGTGAGGAAGCAAGGGAGGGTGAGGTATCGATGGTCAATTGAGCATGATTTTGGCGGCGTTTCTTTCCATGTCCATGAGCATTGTCTGCTGAGGAAACAGAAGCAGACTGGTCCAGGGATGGAGGCATGACACGTCCTCTTTTGGGAGAGACAGGGATTTGTTAGTTTAGGGGGGGCAGCAAAGGAGAAAAAAAAGGATCAAGTCAAGCTGCGGGAACTTTACTTTTCTCGTTCATAGAGTCCGGGCTACCCAAGCAATGACCAAGGGGGAGGAGAGCATTTGTCTTGGATTTTGCCAAGGGTGCAAGGTACTAAACACAAAAGAAGAAGAGAAACGAACCAGGGTTGGACGATGGTCTGGAAAGCAATCTGGATGGTCACCGTTCATTCAGGGGGTGACAATTTTGGTGGTGATTTTTTTCTTCTTTCTTTTCTTTTCTTTTTTTTTTCCTTTGTTTAAGCCAACTCTTTATGCTGCTTTCCTTTCCTTTCTCCGGGTTGCGCCTGTGCTGCGCTTAACTTTAATGATGATGTATTGGAATTGGGTGAAATTACTGATGATGAAGATGGCGAGTTGGATTGGACATGACAATGACAGCACAATCACGATTCAGTGGCAGTTGTCCTGTACTGTAGTTTGCGTGACGGCGGAGGGCCACAGGGCAAGACGATAATGGGCCCCATTACAGTAGATGGAAAGAACCACCTTAATTTGTCTACCTAGCTGAACTCCTCCACTGAACTAGACTTGACTTGGAATGAACATCAGCAGCAACATCAACATCAAAAAAATAACAGCCAATGAAAAAAAAAAAAAGAAAGGAAATAAAAAGGTACAGACAGCACAGCAGCAGCAAAAAAATGCATCCAGTTGCGAACTAGACTAGACTACTGTAGAATATCCCCTTAGCGCCGCTCAATCACAAGGGTCTTGTTCCACTACGGCACCTCGAATGAATCGCGTTTCCATCCGCTGTTCCATTGGCACAGTTCACACGTGCACCAGTCCCAGAGCAGAGGGATTGACAAGGATATCGACGCAGGGGGACATGTTAGTTCAGGGCAGCTTTTCAGGATGATGATGATTATCATTTAAACAGTACTCGGGGACTGCAGGGATGAAATTACAGTCCAGTTGCCTTTAGTAGGTCTGGGTATCTCCTGGGCTGGGCATGATATGTTTTTATGCATAACATCTCAATTTGTCTCTCCAGTCAAGATGAGATCTTTGGTGCTAATTCATCGCTCCAACGTTATCTTGAAATACGAAAACAGATGAGGGGAAGATCAAATCCGTACCGACACTGGAATGCAGATAAAACATCAATCCCTATCCCACTCCCGCTCATCAACGGTTGGTCGGCTGCAGCACCTTGCTTGAGTTTAGTTACAGTAGACGTTGCCCCCTCTTACCAGATTCACCTGAAGTTGGTGCTGTAGACTACTGCGAGGCATATGCATACTCCTTACTCACAACTTACCCACCGCCAAGTTAGTCTGCACCCTACCCTTCCCGACAACTTCATTCCGGAAGCTTGAGCTAAATTGATTAATCAAGACAGACCGACGCGAACTAAACCGTGGTGCTACTATCCCGGGCCTCAAGATGTTCTGTGCAGCTGACAGACCAGTTCATCACTCTCTCGTTTGTCTGTCCTCCCTCCGTCTGTCCGTCTGTCTGTGTGTTGACCGAATGCTGAGAATGTGACAACAACACAGTAGCCTATCTACCCATGGTAGGTGATTTAGCAAGAAAGAAAAAAAAAAGCTCTTGATTGGAGTGCCAATCATTAAAGTTATCGATCAACATACAATTCTATCAAAGCGCCGCAGATAAAGTTCATTAAAAATTCCAAACAGCCATTCCATGCCCAAATCTAGGATCAAGTCTTCCTACTATCCATCAAGTCAAGATTCTATCTAATCTCGTCATTCGTTCAAGCCTTCGACAATGAGCGAAACAATCCCCCATCCGTGGTGATACACACACATACACATATCCTTCCCCTTATTTTTTTCTTTCCATCTTCTCTCGTCTCCACGTAATTTACCTGGGGGCCCCGTGTCGCAAAGACATCTCCTGGATAAACATCATCTTCCTATACGGCTGGAAAGGAAGAAACGCCGGGGGAGTGCTATGACAGGGAGAGACCTTGCACAAAGAGCCAACACATTGCCATGTGGCAAGCAGATACAGGAACCATAAACTACTGTACGTAACTTGACATTTAATAAACCAGTTTCTGATCCTTCAGCAGGGATTCAATATAAATACGCTATGCAGTGCAGTGCAGTGCGGTACAGTACATGTTCTATATATTTTGCTGGATTGTTCACGGTACTGTACGTGGATTCAGTGAAGTTGATAGTTGAAAAGGGGGTGATCAATGCTTGTTGGATCCCTATTGCTTCATGCCGAACACCTGACGACAAAAGACATATCCATTTATTGTTTTATCATCCGAGAAACCATGCAACTTCGACAGGGTCAACTCTACATACATACACGTTTCATGCCCAGTCTGAAACAACTTGTTTACTTTGGTCCCATCCCAGATAAATTCTTGTTCTCGGCTTGCCTGTCATTCCGTACATGCTTTCTTCTTCTTCTTCTTCTTCTTCTTCTCCCTCTCTCTCTAGTCTCTTAACATCCTACTCCCCTTGCATAACCCTCTTGCAGTACTATGTAGTCTTGATCCGTATCGTGACTGAAGCCTTCGTGAAGCCAGGACAGCCAAATCATGTCCCTTCCCCCAATATTGGAAGTCTTCCTTGTAAATACTAAATAGGACCCCCGCATCCCCGCACGACAGGGCGGTCTAAACCCAAACTTGGCCTGGCGTCTGCATTCTTTCAACGGCACCTGACCTCTAGGAGTCGAATCCCATCTTCACCAATGTAAGTTATTCGTAGATGTTTACCGATTAACTGTTTACTACGTTCATTTCAACCTCAAGCACCTAATTCTCATCATATTCATCGAAACTCAAACATCTTCCATATCAATTGAGCACACTACCTTCACCCTAATCCTCTTTGGCTGGCTCAGGCTCAGACCATAGGTAGTCACCAAGCTGCAATTGACCATAGCACACATCTCTCAACCCACAGATTCCAATACTCACCATGTCAGATGACCTATCATCCCCCTCCAACAGTTGGCCTCTGGATCAATTCGTCCAGGATCCAGGCTATCTCGCCTACCAGGAAGAACTGCGATGTCTCATCTTCAACACCGCTCAGACTGCTGCCCCTACCCGCGAGAACTCTCCAGCACAGGGACATGATGAGCCATCAACTCATGATGCGGACGCCCATGTCCAGATGAAGCTGGCTCTTTCATCTGGCAAAAGGCTAACCTTTCTCAAAAACTATGTTGCTGAAGTAGCTCCCTGGGTAGGTCTCAATCATCCAGAATGCATGTATGAAAGTTCCTAGTCAACGTTAACAACATCTTATTAGCTTGACATGTTTGACAGTAGTCAGGCTTTCACCGTCCAGGTACCTGTCTTGGCACGTAGCTGTCCTGCCCTCTTATACGCCATTCTTGCACTTTCTGCCCGCCAGATGGAGCGGAAAGAAGCAAAGCAACACTCGTTCGATAGTCTAGAGCTTTATCAAGAGGCCATCAGACTCCTGAACCCACTTTTGCAGGTTCGGGATCTCACCATCATCCCCATCTGTGTCATTCTCTGTTGCCTTGAGATGATGTCGGCCAGTCCTCGAGACTGGCGTCGTCACCTCGAAGGCTGTGCTGCTCTCTTTGATGCCTTTGACATCAACGGTTTCAGTGGAGGACTATTACAGGCAGTGTTCTGGTGCTACGCGAGGATGGGTTAGTACTGCATTCCTCTTCCATCTCCTCCTCGAGTACTGTCACTAACATCACTCTAGACCTCTGTGGTGCGCTGATGTCCGATGGAACACAAGGTACCATGGTCCCTCTAGACAGATGGCTGCCTCCTGGTACAGACCCAAGCCATGCTACCGACATTTTCCGAGACCACCACTCTCCAGACATGCACGCAAATCACTCAGTATACTTGTGTTCCAGAGTCTGTGACCTTCTATCGGACAGAACGCATTACGTCGAGCTTGGGGAGAACAATGGTTGCGACACTATCAGCTATGAGAGGCGGTGGCTACGCCTATGGAGCGACCTCCAAGACTGGCTTCGAGACCGACCGTCCGAGATTGTCCCAGTTCAGTCAGTGGATAGCCGTCCATTCCCACAAATCCTCTTCGTTCACTGGGCTGGTATCTCTTCAAACCAACTCTACCACACTGCATGTACTCTACTACTGGGGTCCAAACCTCGAGGAGTCAAGCTAGACGTTGGACCTACTGGATCGGCAATCTGGCATGCCAAGTGCATCTGCGGCATCTCCTTAACCAACCCACACCAGGGCTGCTTGAACAACGCCATCCAACCACTATGGATTGCTGGAAGGCTACTAAGTCACAAGTCGGAACATCTGTTGTTGGCAAAACTCATACAGGACATTGAGGCCATGACGGGCTGGGCTACATGTTGGCGCATCTCAGACCTCGAAAACTCTTGGGGATACAAAGTTCGATGAGTTGCCCACCACAGTTTGTACTGTGTTAGACTTAACTACTGATGCATAATACTCTGCTAGTTTGACTGCCATTCATTGACCAATTGAACGGAAAGAGCACCAGTGTTCCAGCCAGTCAAGTTGCCGATTCGGTTAATTCCACGCAGAATAGCATGCTGCTGGGGCTCATAAGTCATCCTCTGGGCTGCTAGATATAAAGAGCTTAAGAGACTAAAGTCCCAGTTGGCTCGGATATCATTATTCAAGCTAATGCCGCATATACGCTGTGCATGCCACAGAGGAGAAAACATGACAGATCGGCCGTGCTGTTTGGGTTCTTTGGGAAGTGTTCGTGGCCTGTTCTGCAGCAACAGCAACATGGCTACGTGGTATAGTTGGTTGGCCAATATTGCTGCACCATTGGTGAACAAGACAAGTGGAAAGAGTTCGTCGTCGTCAGCTTCGAGCATGGGTTTGAAATCCTGAGGTCGATTGTTGTACCACATGTTGAGAGCTTCGGAAAGAGATGCCCAAGCCTGAGACGCAGTGGGACGAGGGGATATGCCGGGAGATGTAGCTATCTCGTTGCCGCCGTAGCAATGGTTCAAGACTTTGGCGCACAACAGCAAGGGACCGTGGTCGAATTGGAACGACCCTCGACCTACGGACGATATGGGCGATGATGCCAAGTATGAGATCGGTGCCGGAACAGTAACTGGAGAACCATTGATCAACCCAACGCTGATGTCTGGTATGCATTAGCAATAGTGTGATTGATACTGAGATTAGATAGACTCACCAAGCCTGAGCATGAGCCAGGAAGCAGCCAGCCCTACTTCAGGGTACAGTTCAGACAGGGCTGCCGAAGCATATACGTCAAAGTCGGTGCTTCTAGAGGGGCTCTGCCATGAAGTCGGGGAAGTAGTATAGAAACGTTTCAGACTTCTAAACGCTACTGCCAGCGCTTTATACATAATAGAGGTATTTGAATCGCTTGTATTCGTGGATGGTGGGTGAGCATCGGCGAATGTGTTCAAATCTACCTCCTCGCCAAGGGTGGCCGAGGTAAAGGCAAGAAGGGCGTTGAGAACAACCTCCGAGGTTGTGGCTAATCGGGGTACCACAAGACCAAAGTTGCGATCTTGATCGCCTATGTCTAGCTGTATTTTGTTGGTCATTAGTCTGAGCATTTGAAGAGTAACCCTCATTCTACGTACCCATCGTGCAAGATGATATCGATAATGACGCATCAAATCGATGGCTCGATCCTGTGGCATAAGACGACAATTTGGAAATTCCAGATCTGACGATGGCTTCACGGGACCAGACGTTCCAGTTTGAAGAGGTTGCGGCAGTACGTCGGAGTGACTCTCAGTTTCCGTGTGTGAAGCATGTTCCACCGGAGGGTTGTAGTCATCGACAGGAAGATGACAATTGTTTCCGAGCGAAAGGAGGCCATTTAGGGCAGTCTTGTAGGCAGCATTTGAGGGGGAGACATCTGCTGTATAGGGTGGAAAGTTTTGAAGTCCGATTTGATGGTTGAGGCTGTTGTCGGTGTTATTGGCAGGAGAGGATACGATGCCAAAGTGTACGAGAGTAGGGCTGATGATAGGTGGCAACTCAAGATGCTCTTCTTGTTGTTGCTGCTGCTGCTGCTGCTGTTCTGGTCGCTCGTGTTCTTGTTGTGTTGGTAGTTCACCTTGATCAGCACACTCTTGTGATGAGTCCTGATCAACCTCAACAGACGACCTATGCGTGCTGCTTGTATCTTGTCCTAAGCTATCATGCACTGACTGAGCCTGGTCACTTTTCTGAGCTATGATAGACTCAGGTACCATGAACTATGACAGCGATAAAACGTTAGTGGGTAAGATTTCCGGAAGCAGATAAAAATCACCTTGAGCTTTGCATAACCCGGCTTGGAATTGCGGCTAGTATGAGCTGCAGTTGTTCGAGCATTTTTGTCAAGAAAAGAAATTCGAGTTCCATATTGACATTCGAAGCCACCATCAATACATCTTTTGCAAGTCGGTTTACCCTCGTCGCCTAGATGTGACGTGTTAATGATTGTCGCATGGCTATACGGGCAATCCAGTTGCTCGATAGGCTGGAGTGACTTGTGAGATATGACTTGAACCTACACTTTCGTCTGCGAACCCTGCATTTGAAACATCCTGTCCTCGTCCTTCTCAGGCGGGTCTTGGGTGTGTTGTCCATCTTTTTCTGCTCTGCTGCCGAGGGCCAGATGGGGGAACAGCAAAAATGTGGGCTGTGGTATTTCGAGATTGGTAGTTTGTAGATGGTAGACGATAATGATACTGTAAGGGTAGGTAAAATGTGAAGAAGAATGACTGTGACCGAAGTGGGAAGGAAGAAGCATTTGGTGGTGGTACCTGCACAGATCCAAAGATACAGCACAGTAGTGGTAGTCTGGTAGATTATCGGAGCAGCGGGGGAACAAGGAAGGAACCAGTGCCCAGGGTCTCAACCGAGGGTGCTCTTGACAAGTTCGGTGACCTTACTCTTCTGGGAAGGATTAAACGCCTCCCAGTGGGGGTTGTCGATAGACGCTGGGGAACACAGGGAATTAGTGGGGAGGCACTAATCAGGAAAAGTGAAGCGCTTCATCTTCACGTACAAGTGGGATTTTGTCAATGACTCGGCGTTGTCATGACATGAAGCATGAGAGATGAGATGGAGGAGAATAGGCCCCTAGAAATATTTATCTCCCCTTGCTCCTTCAGAATGAGCTTTTCCATTTTCACCGTTTTCTATTTTCTTCCTCATATTCCTTGACCTCTTCTCATCCCTTCTCAACCCCAAGCAATCCTTGTTCTCAAACAGACAACACCATAATGTCTCCCTCTACCGTCAAGCTCGCCTCCGGCCATGAGATGCCCCTCGTTGGCTTCGGTCTCTGGAAGGTCCCCGCCAACCAAGCCGCCGACACAGTTTACAATGTACGTAAACCATCCCTTCACACAATCACCAGTGACAAGAGAAATCTAACCCGTCAACTTGAAATCATAGGCTATCAAGGCTGGCTACAGATGTTTCGACGGTGCTTACGACTATCAGAACGAGAAGGAGGCAGGTCAGGGCATCAAGCGTGCCATCGATGAGGGCCTCGTCAAGCGTGAGGATATCTTTGTGACTACAAAGTTGTGGAACAACTACCACCGTCGAGAGCATGCCCTGGAGATGGCCAAGATCCAGAACGAGACTTGGGGCCTTGGCTATATCGATCTGTACCTGATTCACTTCCCCGTCGCCCTCAAGTATATTTCTCCCGAGGAGCGCAAGTACCCTGTAAGTATTCTTCATTTTTCACTCATGCGGTCGAAGTTAACTGACACGTCAATCCAGGCTTGGTGGATGGATGATGCTGGTACCGTCGAGACTGACAAGGTTCCCATTCGCGAGACCTGGGAAGCCCTTGAGGCCGTTGTTGACCAGGGTATCGCCCGCTCCATTGGAGTTTCCAACTTCTCAGCCCAATCCCTCTACGACCTCCAGAGCTACGCCCGCCACCCCATCTCATCACTCCAGATCGAGCACCATCCCTACCTCGTTCAGTCCCAACTCGTTGCCCTCGCCCAGGAGAACGACATCGTCATAACCGCCTACTCCTCCTTCGGTCCCCAGTCCTTCGTCGAACTTCCCGGCATCTTCTCCAAGCGAGCCAGCGGTGCCGAGCTCCTTCTCGAGTCGAGTGTCATCAAGGAATTGGCCGACAAGCATGGCCGTACTCCCGCTCAGATCCTTCTCCGATGGGCAACACAGCGGGGAATTGCTGTTATTCCCAAGTCCAACAACCCTGGTCGTCTAGCGCAGAACTTGGACGTGTTGAGCTTTGACCTAGAAGAGAGTGAAATCGAGAAGATCTCCGGTTTGGATCGTGGCTTGAGGTTCAACGACCCTGGCTTCTATCTGCCCAACAAGCCTCTGCGCATTTTCGCTTAGGCAATATCATAAGACATAGATTTAGAATTTTTTAAAAAAGAATAGATATAGAAACGACGAATGAACAATGAAGTTTTGATTATTTCGAAATGTCAGTGAAAGCGGTTGCAATATTTGATCAATGGGCTTCGTTTCTGAAGTCCTGACATCAAAGTGTTCGGGTGTCTTGTGGGCAAATGCGTTGCTGAACACATTGTGTGCGATGATTTCGGCATCCCTTTGGCTACTCTTGTCTTCAATACTGCTCATTTTTCATTTATTACACTCTCTTATATCTTGTACTCAGAGATTTGTCCAGTGATTCAGCAATATAGCATCAATACGTAGGATCGAGTTACATCTCGTCGGTTCTAATGATGTTTGTTAAGTGTAAAGTAAATTCTTCCTAATCTCATCCTACAAATCCTTCATCACCTCTGCCATAACATCACCAATCGCCTCTCCCCCTCCACCTCCTCCTCTCAGCTCTTTGTTCGTTGTTTGTATCACCACTCTTCTATAACTCGTCAAACTTGGTGTTCCTGAATCCGTTACCTCAAGGATTACATGAAGTACCTGACCCTTCGCTACCGGTTCCCTGCTTAAAAGCTCCACGCAGCACTTTTCAGGTGGAGGAAGCGTCACGTTCACAACTCTTCCCTCGACGTCTTGCTTCTCTATGGCCACTTCCGCAACTTCCACAAAGGCTAGCCATTGCGTTGCGCTGGGTTCTCGGTAGTGCCACCATTTAAATGTCAAGTCGTCGCCGTCGGGATCGTATGTCGCCGAGGCGTCGAGACGGATAGTTGTGCCGGCTTCGGCGGTGATGTATAGAGGAGCGCTACCCGTAGAATCATTGAGAGAAATGACGGGATGGTGGTTCGCCGATGACAAAGAAGGGGATAACGTCCACCGAATCTTTGCGGCAAAGTCATTCTGGTAGGCTTCTCGCCATCTCCATATGGTAGCATGGTTTGACTTGTATGTTTTACCATCTTTCCCTACCACTATGTCACAAGCATCGCTGTAGTGTTTACTACCCAGACCGTGTGGGCTGATGTCTGTGAGATTATATCGTCCACCCCATGACCCGTACTCAGGATGTTCCGGGACGCCGAGGCCGTTTTGTATGAGATATAAAAAGGTGGGGGTGTCACCCTCGGGAATGAAGAGATAATCGGGGTATGCAGAACCTAGGGGCCCGACTTGAATGTTCTCCTTGATCCATTGTTTGGTCAGCTTGGAGAAATCAGGTCCGCCCTGGTCAAAGCCATAATATCTATCACCCGAGATACCAGTCCAGGCGGCCATTCCATAGTTATTCCAAGCGTGGATAGACGAGATGTATAATATATCTGGAAAAGTGTTGCGTATCCATGCGCCAGTATCATCTTGGTCAGAAATGGCGTAGACTCTCAGCTTTGCTCTGAGGGCTGCAAATTCGGGCTCTGGTACTGAATGTTTAAGCCTGAAGAGAACTTGGGCGAGGACATTAGTTCCGCCCCAGCACAGTATCCAAAGAGGTTCATCTGATTCGGCTTGGACACGCTCGAGAAGGGTCTGGCTGCCTTCGCTGAGGGGAATGTCGTGGCCAACAGCTTCAAAACCATAGACCTGGCAGCACGTCAGAACGGATCCAATCACAAGATGAGAGAACAGCAGAGATGAAGTAGAACGAGAGATGAAGATGTGACGTACCGAAGGCCCAGACTTGATGATACTCCGCAGATACTCTGCTGTTGGATATGTGTGGTCAGGATGGACATGCGTATTTAAATTATCAACAGCCCCAGCATAGGCATCGATAATCTTGTGCATGTCCTGCGGACAGACTTTATTTCTCATCCATGTTGAAGTGCAAGCAACAAGACCTTCTGTCTGGAACTGGTTGGAATAGAGAAGATATCGCACAAGGGATTCAGCATCGTCGGGCTCATTGGAGATATCCGACACAATGAAGACGCGAGGCTTTGAAGGGAAAGATTGAAGTTTAGATGCCATAGTGATAGTGGTCGATCCTGGAGATAAAGATCTCTTGTTTCAAGGGATTATTCAACTTGATCAAACCTAGCTGTTATTTCTATGTCGAAATATTTCGACCGTACTTGTACCGAACCAAAGACCTGTCGTTATCATGCCTTTCCTAATCCAGTAAGTCTAACCACTCGCGCTACATCCCCCACTACTGTAGCTAATGAATGGCACGGGGTCAGTCTATCTTGGCTCTGTGGAGATGATGTTTGGTGGGGATGAGATGGTGCTGGACACATCACAGGGTCACCCATTGGGACTTTTCCTTTATTGATTTTTATGTGCTAGAGGTCATTACAGTCGCCGATGGCTCAACAAGGAAGTTACAGGCACTGGTGGGTTTATCCAGTCACGGGGAAAATGGTGGACAGACGAGGATCATACGGGGGCGAAGGCTAAAGTGTGTTGTACAACTACTACATTGATACAGTTGAGGAATTCTGACACTCATTCTTCTCTTTTTCTCTCTTGTCTCCTTCATTTGATATCCTTTCCTGTCTCAATCATACTTACTGGGAATTTCAATCGTTGCCATGTGTTCTGTTTGCGAGACAAAAACCGTCGTTAATGGCGAAAAGCCCCTTACCCTCAAGGCCAACGGCGCATCTTCCGATGTAATCCAGGCGCCGCTACCGAACCCTTCTCTACAGGTCACAGCCGATCATAATCTCAAGGCGGTCGATGCGCCCGTTTATGCACCCAAGGCAGGCGAGGTGCTGCTTCATATAAAGGCTACTGGCATTTGCGGGTGAGAAGGTTCAGAGCGAGTCGGGTCAATTGAGGAGAATACTGATTGTTTTGTTTTACGGATAGATCGGACGTTCATTTCTGGAAGACAGGAAGGATAGGATCACTTGTTTTTGAGGGAGATTGCATCATTGGTCATGAAGCAGCTGGTGTTGTAATACGATGTGGTGAGGGTGTCGAGAACCTGAAGCCCGGTAAGAATAATGTTGTCAAGTGGTTTATTGTGAGCTAACAGCCATGCGCTAGGTGATCGAGTAGCTGTTGAGCCAGGTGTTCCTTGTGGAAACTGCTTCCTGTGCATTGACGGTCGATACAACCTCTGCGAAGATGTGCAGTTCGCTGGTGTCTATCCATATGCCGGGACTTTGCAGCGATACAAGGTTCACCCAGCCAAATGGCTTCACAAGTGAGTATTATCCGACTGAAGTAGTTGGTATGGATGTATGGATGTATGTTCTGACCATGACTCGCAGACTTCCTGATAACGTCTCCTTTGCTGAAGGCGCCCTTCTCGAACCCCTTAGCGTCGTGCTACACGGTATCAACACTGCCGGACTCACTATCGGAACACCGGTGGTTGTGTGCGGTGCTGGTCCCATCGGCCTCCTCGCCCTCGCTGCCGCGCGCGCCTCTGGTGCCCACCCAATCGTGATTACCGATGTCGAGCCTAGTCGATTGACATTTGCAAAGGAGTTCGTTCCTTCAGTTTTGACATATCAGGTCGACGTAACAAAGAGTAGTGAGGAGAATGGAAAGGCTGTGAGGAAGCTGTTTGGCGAGACTGAGTATGTTCAGCCGAGGGTTGCGCTGGAGTGTACTGGTATCGAGAGTAGTGTATGCTCAGCAGCGTTCATGGTTAGAAGGGGAGGCGTTCTCATGGTGATTGGTGTGGGCAAGTCGACGATGAACAATCTGCCATTCATGCATCTTTCCTTGGCTGAGGTATGTTCAAGATGATTCTCGATTTTCTCCTCATCGGAGTTCAGGCCAGGGTTATACAGAGGGCTAACAGAATTTCTTCAGATCGATCTCCGGTTCATCAACCGATACAGGGACACATGGCCGGCAGGTATCGCCTGCATCGAGGGTGGGCTGTTCGATGTCAAGAAGCTAGTGTCGCATGTCTTTCCTTTGGAGCAGGCATTGGAGGGGTTGACACTGTCATCTGATCCGAGAAACGGATGTATAAAGGTGCATATTGTGGATGAGACCGAGACTAGTTACTTTTGAGGGATGGATGAGGTTTGGTTAGAGGGGAAATGTTGGACCGAAGTATAAGAAGAAGAAAAAGAGAAAGAAGTAATAGATTCAAACGATTGTGTTTCTGGATATACAATAGAGACATGGGATACCCTGCACTGCACTGCGTTAGGCTGGCGATGACGTTGAGGTTTAGTGGAGATGGACGAAGAGTACAGAGCAGAATACAGTAGGGTAGGTAGTTCGTTCACAAGGCATTTCGGGGGTTCACAGCCACAACAAATCTGCAGTCATCATCGTGGATCAGATCAATTTCCAGGTGTCGTTAGGGGCTGTAATATGTAACAGGATACCCTCGAAAATAGTCGATCTGCATGCTGACTGTATCGACCACCCTCAGCCTCACTATTTCGGATACTGCTGTGCTGATGGAACAACACCTTGTCCTGGGGAGCTGATGAGCAGGGGCACTATCATAGCGGTGGTTTGTTCACAGCGACTATATCGCTAACTCTCGTCAACCAGAGTCAGGACAGGATGATGCAGTAAATGTGTGCATCAGCAGTCAACTCCCAACAACGATCCTACACCTGAAATGATCATTCTTCTTCGGTTGTCTGAATCCAAATGGTCAATGGAAGACGTGTTCATAGGTAATCAACTAGGTAGAAAACTCTACTTCCTGTTCAACTGATCTATCTTCAGGGGTGCACGCGACCTCCCCCACCCTCCGAGATGGACCAATCTGGTATTATCCAAGGCTCCTAAGCCTCTACCCCATGAACCAAAAACTCTCGGCATGATGTAGTGACGTCGTACTGTACTGAAAATCGGTGTGGTTGGCATGTCTGTAGTCTTAGGCTAAGCTCTTAGGCAGTCATTCTACCCAAACTGCCACTCAATATAATTACAGCCTATTCAACGTTTATAAGTTGGTTCCTTCTCAACATCATCACTTTCCATCCTTACATCTCAGCTCGCTTACCTACCAAGTAGTACCTACCTATCAATACCTGTCCTTGAGTGACAGCCCTACGAAGAAATACAGGTAATAGGAAAGAAGTCAAGGTCAGCATGTGAAAGGCAAGATCACCTCCTATTCTTCGTCATTTTGCTCTGCCCTCCACCTGTTTCTTCTATTTCTCTTGCAAACTCGATATCGACAACCTTCAACAGCTCATTCGCATCCTGGTGGTATCCCGTTCGCATTCATTTCTTAGCTCTTTACAGAAACCCACGCTTGTGATTGCAGTCGCGGATTTCTTCAAGAATCTTCCATTCGCACGGAATGATCTCACCCACGATCCTCTTCTCCTAGCAGTCCTCCCGTTATCCCATCAACTAGCTGCCCTCTCGTCGCAATGGGCTCCGAAACACAATTCTACCGCTCCCAGGTCGGTGAAGCATCCGTCATCAACTACTCTCATACCGATTTCCCTTGGAAGCTCTTCGCTAAGGACGTCTACTACTTCTTTGTCTATCTCTGGGCCCTTCCATGGGTCTTGTGGCCCATCTATCCATACGGCGCCAAGGAGTTTGACGAACTGTACCCTAATCGCCAAAACTTGTACTGCATATTTATTCACTTCATTCTGGCCATTCTGCAACTTGGATTTATACTACTGTTGCCCTTTGCGTTCGTCTTCCCTGCCTGGATAGTGGTGGCTGCTATCACAGCCTTCATGATATTCAACTGGTTGTTGTGTCGGACAATCAATGGAAGCCAGGAAACCTACAACTCGCATGAGAGCTTTGCAAAGGCTCGCCCGGAACATGATCATGAACAATGGATATTTTTGAATGGAGTTGCTGTTGGGTGAGTTGTGATATTTGCTTGGCGATTCGCCTCGACTGATTGACTGAGCAGCGAGCACTGGATGCAGAACAACCTCAATCGACTGGCTCTTACTTTTGGACGTCCCATCTTAGGCGTTCATAACAAAACATCTGGCGTCATTTTCGACGTTATAGAGTGCCTGATCCAGCGCAACTTTGGCTACGCGACAGGAGATGTACGAATCTGCTTCAGGATTATCCGTGATGTCCTCTACAACCCCAGCAAGTCGAAGGTCGTCTTCATCCTTCACTCCCAAGGAGGTATAGAGGGTGGCTTGGTGCTTGATTGGCTTCTTCAGGAACTCCCCCAAGATCTTTTATCCAAACTCGAGGTCTATACTTTTGGAAACGCTGCCAATCATTTCAACAACCCCCATCGCCATGTCTCGTCGCAGGCTTTGACACAGATGAAGCCTCTTTCCGCCATGACAACGGTTCTCACCGAGACAACTTTTGAATCGCCAGCCAGCAGCCCTCAGGAACCTAAAAAAGGACCCAACCTGAACGTCAAGACATCTAACCCTCTAAAGAAAGAAGCCTCACCGGTAGCCTCTTCTCGTTCCATCTCGGCTGCCAAAGATAGGGCCATTGGCCATGTTGAGCATTACGCGCACACCACCGACTTTGTCGCCATATGGGGCGTGCTTCACTTCGCCACCAACGCCATGGGCTCACCACAGCTTCCACGTTTTCTGGGAAGATTGTTTGCTCGGACTGATGGCCGTGGAGGTCACCAGTTCAACCAGCACTATCTTGACGGCATGTTTCCCTTGAAACGAGATGCAAAGACGGGAGGACATCTCGGTGCAGATGAAGACAACGATTTCATGAATGAAATCGTCAAAGCCGGCAAAGAGGGCTCAGCCATGACCAATGCCCGAGAAGCGTTTGAGATCAGTTGGGCAGGTACAGAAGGGTTCGGTAGTGGGGAGATATCGACTCCTGTTGAGGTCCATGGTATCGCCAACAAGAAGAGGCTGGCTGGCGAGGTCAGGGTCAAGGATCTCAGTAGACTGTGGAGTTATCGGAACGGACAGAGTCCTCTTGAGACGCCGCCTATGCTCATTTCAGAGAATGGTGTGGTGCGGACTGCTACATTGTAGGGCTGTGGCAAGCATCAGAAATATTCGCACGGGCATGTGAAGCAGGAGAGGCGGTCATGGTATTGAGGGTCAGAGGATTTGTCGAGATCTGGCGAGCATTATAGATTGGGTATACCCTTTTGATGAATTTCTACAAGTATGAATTACGAGAGATACTGCCAGAATGTCATGGTCTAGACAATCGATGGCCAAATACAGGCTCCATTTCCGGGTCTCCTTACAACAGTCCCTCCGGATCAGCTCGCTTAGCTCAGTTGGTCAGAGCGTCGTACTAATACTCCATCCGAGTAATTTGTAATGCGAAGGCCATAGGTTCAAGCCCTATAGTGAGCAAACTTCTCAGTAATGAGGAGCTTCTTTTTGCCTTTTTTTCCTATTTCATATCACATCATTAAAAAACTGAATGTAACCTGTGTTAATATCATCAAGATGTATATTTTGTCCGTCACTCGTCACTTAGTGCTCTTTGATCGTGTCGTGTATACTGAGACTGGCAAGGTGATCTCCTATTCAAGAGTGTCGTCTACTTGAATCCCTGGATATGCCCAATCCAAACGCCCTCGACGGACCAACTTCCTCATCCTCCAACGCAGACTCTGATATCTCAGGCGGGTATCCTCCCAAGCCAGCTCCGAATCTGTGCGTGCTGGGCGGTGAGTGGCCAAAAGCGACGATCTTGCCGTTGAACTGAATTCCTCCCGACCCCGACCTCACCATCTCCGTTCCGTCGTCTGAAGCCAGTGACGCCGCTCCCATGCGAGGAGAACCACGTTCCGAAATGGCTTGTCGGTGGCGATGGCGTAGTTCCTGGGGTGGCGGTGGTGGTGAGGGGTCTGTTGCCGCGGTGGAGGATGAGCGGCGGGGGTGTGTGCGAGGGTCTGGTCGGTCAGAGGGCGAGGTGAGTTCACCGCTTGGTGACACAGAAGTATGGCCTCGTTGACTCAGTCGTAACGACGGAGGTCGAAGGGTACTGGTTTGACTCGTCGGTAGAGAATGAGAAAAGGTCTCGCCGGATTCTGCAGCTCGACGACGGGATCTATATGAGCTGGGAGATGGGTCTAGACTGCTCGTTGAATGGATGGTAACAGGCAGGCCAGACGGTATCCATTGTCCGATATCAGCTTCTAGACGGGAGCCCGGACGAGTCAAGTCTGGATTCGCAGATTTTGGTCTTTCTTGAGATCTTGACCTCCAATCTGCGTTTGCGATATCCATAGATGGTATCGATGATGGTCCAGCGGTGCTACTCCCTTCAAAGAAGGGGTTATCCTCAACAGGGTCCCGACCTCTTCTGTAGGGAATGCTAGTAGCGTTTGAGCTTGGACTACGATCCCTAGTATCGACAGGTGCTCGCTCCTGTCGTCCAGCTTCGCTTACTTGGATGCTCTGCCGCTTAATCAGATCAAGATGCTCCTGAGCGCCGAAATACGATCCGTCTTCGACGCCTGGTGGCGGCGTCGACACCGAGGGAGAGAATTGCCCGTGAACAAATTCCCTACTTATGCTCACTCTTGGCTCTGAGATGCTCGTTCTCGGTTCGCGCCAGGATCGGACCCGTTCGTGAATAGGTCTGATAGATTCGCCATGGTGTGACTCCAATGACTTGCTAGGTATATTGCCGCCGCGTTCGACAATGTTCGGCGCCGGCATTGTGCTGTGATATGGGTATGGTATGTGATAGTGATGAGGGTTCTTATCCATGGACGACAACTTGTTCTGTAAACCGTGATCTTCCGCACCGCTGTCGTCCCAGGCACTGCCATCCGTTGTTGTCATGGAGCTCGACACAGAAAGCGTGTTTGTTCTTTCGAAAACGGAAACATGAGGACCTTTTCCCCATTTCCCCCTCCTGTCCTTTGTCTTCATTGTATTCGCCAGGTCAGATATGCACACCTGGATCGCATCCAGCCGATGTTGCAGAGCTTCTTCTACCAAGACCAACTCATGGCCTGGCTTATCCACTGACTTGAAGTGCTTGAGAATCTTGCGACAATGAGCCGCATATCTCTTGTAATCGTCTGGGAGGCCCACAGAAGGACTTTTTTGTGACCTTCTATGAGCCTCGTCAAATGACTCGCAAAAGACAACTGCCGCTCGCTCAAGCCAGAACTCATACTGTCGTTCTTTCTTCAGTGTTTCGAGGAAGTAACTCTGAACAATTCCATGAACCTTGAGAACATCTAGAGGCTCGGCAGCCGACACACTAGTCTTTGTAGTATCGGGGCTACTCGCTGAGGGGATATCTTCAATCTCATCGCGCTCAATCAGAGCAAAAGCGATGAGAATTCGGAAAGTCTTGTTAAGGCTCCTCTTGCCCATGGAATCGCGGGTGCGAACTTGAGTTCGGTTATCAAGCGCCCGAACACCTGTTTACTCATGTTAGCCTGGTTTCCAAGAGTTTCTCTTACGGATAACATACCAAGTGAGAGCATCTCAACCGGCATGCGGGCACCGAAAAAGGCCAGAAGATACATCAGGTTAAGCGCGGCCGTCTCACCGCGTTCCTCCAATCTAGCCTGGACCGCCCTGTACGCACCCAACCCTCGAGCACGCGGGTGTCTCTTATATGCCCGGATGTACTTGGACATGGGTTCTCTCGTAGCGCTCATTTGTCCGGCAGCTGTATGGATGGCTAGCGGGAGACATTCCATGAGCTGGACAACTTCTGATGCTCGGCTTAGATCGTCCTGCGTCCATGGCTTCTTCTTATCCATCTCTTTCAGCAACAAGATGCGAGCGTCTTCTTCGCCGAGAGGGCCAAGTTCCATCTTCTGCGGGTTGTCGTACCGGTGGTTGCCCGCGAGAGATGTGTCGGTTGATGTCAGAATCAGGCTTGTATTCTTTGCGTCTGGGATGCAGTCGGCAAGACCAGGTGTGTCGTGCAGTACTCCGTCCAGAATGAGAAGCCATTTCTCCGATCTGTTGAGCCATTCTCGAACCATAGAAATAACCTGGGCGGGATTCTGGAAGTCCATCTCGCCTTGTTCTTGTTCATGAAAATCCCCTTTGATGGCTGCACACTTGGCCACCCTAATGAATCCATCCTCGAGATCTTCCGGAGTCTTCGCTCGGACCCAGAATACACCACCTGGGTAGTGGTAACGATGTTTGAAGGCGTACTCCCGCGCCAGATGTGTCTTCCCGCCTCCGGGAACAGACCAGATCAGAACGGCTGACGTACCATGATCTCTACGGCTCTTGTCTGTGAGCATCTCATGAAGAGTTTTGAGCTCGTTTAGTCGCCCTTCAAAGAAGGAGTTCGGCCGGAATCGTTCGGGATGGACAAAGATGGGCTCGTCCACCGCATTCGATATCATCTGTGGCGTTTCAATAGCACTCAACCTTGGAGATGCCTGGGTTGGTGAAGATGTCAGGAATTGCGGATCGGCCAACCCTCGTACAAGAGTCTCGGCCTGGCTCACAAACGGTGACATGCGCTCGTTTGCGTCGTTGAGAGCGCGTGCTCTCTTTTCCTCCTCTTCGACTTCCCAGCGCACCCTTACAACGGAGGGAGCATCCTGAATCCACTGTCGTATAGCAGCAGAGACGTTCCTGAAGCCTGGCGAGCCTGTGCTGTCAAACTTGCACATGCCCGAGTGAGTCGCCTCGACACCGTAGTATGTTACTCCAGGTAATTGGGGACTCGCCGAGGAACTATCAACGATTATCATTCTAAATGGGTCAGTATCACTTGTCCTGTTAGAACTATTGACGTTGAGGTGAGCCTACTTTGTGCCCTTGAGATCGGTCTTGTGATTCTCATGAACCATGTGTATCCTAAAACGCTGGTATATGTCCAAGAACCGGCTATTGATATTAGCCAACGTTTCGTTCTCCTTCTTCAATGTCTTGAGAAGCACCGATTCCGAGTCGAAAAATCGCCTCAAGGTAACAGCGTCTGCCATGGCCTGGAGCATAAGAGCCCATGTGGCAGCATCCGAGCCAGTATGCGGAGTACCCAGGAAGACGATGCCAAAGGTCGAGACAAAAATAGATCGCTGGTCTTCATGGTGAGCGGCTCGCACATCGTTTGAGTAGAGCAACGCCCGTTTGACGAGAATACCCCCTAAACTATGGCACACCCATATGATTGGGTTCTGAAAAGTACCCTCACTCCTCCGATGAAGAGTGAGGCAGGCGACGAGCGTTTGGGCATGTTGGTGAACGAAGTTGTCGCTGGCGCTTCGGTCATTCTTCTTAGAATATACGTCTGCATTATAGCCATACACCATAATGTTGGCCTGGGCGCCCCTTAAAGATGCGGGTAAAAGATCAAGTGGCCAAAACACGCCATTCTTTGCGGTCCATGTCTTGTCTGGCGTCCCGTTGAGGCCATGGACGAGAACAATATCGACGCGAGCATCAGGATGGGTGTACACGGCAGTAGTCTCGTATCGCGCTATCGAACGGTTCTCCGATGCCTGTGAGGATGTTCAGCTGCTGTGTTCCGGCGGGGTTGTTCTGGTCCTTGTCCTAGTTCTTGTTCTTGGTCTTGGTCTTGGTCTTCTTCCCTCGACTTACCATGATGTGTCGTCAAAGGCAACGATGTCAGTAGAGTGAGTAAGTGTTGCTGACATTGAAAGAATTTGTTGTCATGAATTGAAACATGCATCAGATGGTGGACAAGGTCGTCGCTTATAAACAAGTCGGCATAACGAGGCTGCCGATCACCGCTGCCTAGCATTTTCATTCGAGCTACAGGGCATCCCGTTTCAACCAACCCAGCATTGCGACGGGAGTTTTAGTGACGCCCAGTCCAGTACACTATCGCCTGTTGTCCGTTTTTTACTGGGCTACTGCAGGCGAGTTGAGAAGGAACTGAATTGTCGAAAGGACATGACATGGGGGGGTGGATGCTTTAGCTGAGTTTCAAGGGTCGTGCGGAGAAGGGCGAACAACCAAGGCCCCCAAGTTTTTTTTTTGGAGTACAGAGTATGCCAATGAGCAATTCGCATCAAGACATGTCCTGGTGGCTGAGTTCTCGCCCGATGACATATGGAAATTCGTCTACGGGAAAAGACCACAGATGAAGTAGTAGTAACATGTCAACTTGACTTGTTTCTCACATCAAATTCTCAAGGGGAGATCAAGGACCAACTTCACTACCGACCGACATGAGTGCCGGGGTTACAATGTGATTTGGAAGAAAGATCATGTGTGACATTCAAAAGTTATTCTTAGGATACCAAGTATGTGAAATAATTCTCGGTTGATTAAACATACATTATACATTGAACTATGACATGATCTGCCTCGCGTAGATGTGAGCAGCCTGCTGCGCATAGGGCTGCAGTCTGGCCATCTAATGTTATGGTATGTTGTTTTTTCCCCCCGAGAGGCAAAAACATAACGTAGACGCTACATCCGTTGTCCTAGATGAAGGGTTGGCTTACTACGACAGCAATTACTGTCCTAGAAGATCCTCCCAAGCTCGCATACCCACATAAGGGACACTCTTTGATCGGGCAGCGCTGTTCTGTCTAATGTCCAAATAACAGCCTGACATGTCCTCAAGGTCAAACATTACCTACACCGCAGGCTATGCTCGCTCGCTCGCCTTGGATACTGGAAACGACCCCGGTAGTGAGTCATCCGAGTCGAGTCAACCACGTCGTCAATTTCGATACCAAAGGGAGAAATGAAGAGTCGCCTTTCTATGCCCCATAAGTTGAAGTTTGCGAATCAACTGGGCTCGGAAGTGTATTCACCCCAGTCCAGACGCAATCAACGTTGGAGGCTTGTGGCGCCTGACCTGTTGACTTCCGTCGACAATCTAGCGGCTGTTTTTACTTGGGATCAGCATGCCCGCTACGCTGGTTTTCATACGGATTCGACAAGCCGGACGCTAAAACCAAACGCTCACCAAAGACTTTTCGTAAGTTTGGCCTTTTCGAACCCCTTGGGCAAAGCAATTGTGTCGAAGGATATGTGGCGAGATTATTTTAAAAAAAAATGTTTGAATACGCTCAAGCTTCGAATAGAGCTTCACTCTAGGCGAGTCGAGTTCATGTTCGTGGGGCGAGCATGATCACATACTCTCTCGTGCTGTGTCCAAACTGTATCATATCCTTGTCTCTCAGCTCGAGGTATCTGCTATCGGGCACTTTCTCGTCATTCAAGGACGTGCCATTGGCGCTCTCGAGGTCGATAAGGTAAGGCTTGACCTTTCCAATCTTGTCGCCAAACTCGTTTCTCTTCTCCACATAACGAAACTGTATGACTGCGTGCTGCTTGCTAATGCTCGGATGTTCCGCGGGCAAATCAACGACTGCCATCTCTCGTCCAATGAGCCAGCAACTCCTACTGCTCAGTTCAATGGTGTCGACAATATCCGGCCCTTTGAAAACGAAGAGCTTCCATTGGTCACGAGGCGATGGCTTGCGCGCTTCGGGAGGTTCATGATATTTCAACGTGATTGAAGAACCGTCAGCCTGCGTGACGGCATTGGATGCCGCGGCCAGAACTCCCGACGTGCCAAAGTTGGGCTTCTCCTTTGGCTTCTCAGGTTCCTCGCCGTTTGTGACCGCAAAGGAATCTGCCTGAGACGGTAATGGTCCAGAACGCCTCACCGGGCTGCGTCTCGCGATTTGTCTGTCATTATCCTTTTCATGATCATCGTCGTTCCGTCTTCGTCGAGAATCTCTTCCTTCGCGAGATGATCGTCGCTTGCGATCCCGAGAGCGATCGCGTCTACTTCCTCTATCTCGGCTTCGAGATCGACGTCTGGAAGCGTTAGGGGTACGTGAGCGTTTCCTGTCACGTCGGTCTCGTGAGCTGCGGCGGTCTCTTCGGCTAGAATCATGATCAGAAGATTTGTGGCGGTTGTCTCGGTCATCTCGTCGATGTCGATGTCGAGATTTGGTATCATCATCGTCACGTTGACGTGAGCGTCTATCGCTTTCATGATCTGAAGCCATTTCGGCTGGTAGGGCGATATTGCGACAGGTGACAAGCCAAGGAAAGTAAAGGAATCCAGTGACGGAAGTTGACTCGATGACGGACGGTGGTACCAACCTATCACGCAGCTGAAGCTCTGAAGCTACAAAAAAAGTTGAAATGCAAAGCGCACAGGCCTCAAAAGATGCACCACACACCTTTCCAAAAGGGGTCAACTGAAGCATCGTGGCTGATACCATCATCAGCCACAACTCCTGTCAAGCTAAGTTTCAGATACAGCTAGCGGCACGCATGCCACTTACATCAGCCTCAATTCACATGTGATTGCGTTGAGATTGGAAATTCTTATTTCGTAAAAATTCACGATAGGGCCCAAAAAGATGAGCGGCACGCATGGGGGGGATTTGATTGATAAAACAACATCCGTGAAATTTGGGGGGTTAAAAAAAAAGTAAAGGGTCGCTAATAGTATTGATCTCCCCTCCTACCCTCTGATTTTGTTTTCTCTACTCCTTGCGCGCCTGAAAACTAATAGAAAATGACAAAAAGAAAAAAAGAAAATAAATCGCTCAAACATAACTTCGTAAATTTGTCAGAATTTCTTGGTGAAACACGCTCTCACGTAGCAGAGGAAATCTCCATGACTGCTCTCCATGATCCACCATTGAGATAAACCTCATCCTCACTCTGCAGGGCCTCTGTCGCCCCCAGATTCGTCGCCGCCGCCGTCGTCACAGTGATCCTCTCCTCACGCTGATCCCACCAGACGTCGTCTCCGACCTCGGCGTCACCAGGCACCAGCAACAGCATGCCCTTGTCCTTTCCAAGGGCGATTCTGCATGAGGGGTCCTGGACGAAGGATTCGAGAAAGGGGACGTCGTAGCCTTCCATCCCACGGAGGGGTCCTCCGCTCTCGATAAAGTCCCTGATGAGGTTGGTCTGTTCGAGACTCCAAAAGTCACGGAAATCCTGGGGCCTGGAGAAGCCATCTACAGCGGAGAGGAGCTCGAGCATGCCTGCCATACCATTGAGGACAGGGCTGAGGAAATGGACAAAGGAGTTGAGGATCTCGCTTCTTGAATAGGTGGTGGATGTGTTGTTTGACGTCTTGCTGCTGTCGTTGTCTGGTCTTAGTGCTGGTGACATGGTGTGAAGAAGAGTAAGTAGACGTTGTTCGGCGCCAGGCATAGGTGTTCGGACTTGGTATGCCAGTGTGAGGAGGTAGATGAGGGAGAAGACTGAAGACATGGAGGAGAGAGGATCAGAAATGTTTTGGATGGTGTCGACGTGTATGGCCTCTCTAGGCTTTGTCGAGGATTTCCTTGGGGAGTGCATATTGCTGATATTCGTCTTGGTATCGTTGTGAGAACTCATTCGTGGAATTATAAGGTGGGAGAGGTGAAATAGAGATTTAATATATCTTGTGTATAAGTGTCAAGGTATTGTATCTGAGTAGTCAAGTCTTATGATATTTTGTAGTATCCAGTATATAGGCAGGGAGGTATAGTTCTGCTTTCTAAGAGGTATGAGAATGAAAGAGCACAAGAAGGGTTCAAGGTCAAAGGGAAAGGGAAAGCAAGCTCTCCTTTATCAATAAAACAGACTCGACTAAGTAAGAATAACTTAGAAGAGGGTCCCTCCCATCATCCATCCCCTTTTAGTCAACAAACATCTCCGTAACCTCCGCCCGTCTACAACCTACTATTGGAGTCCGGTGTACATGCCATGCCATGCCACACGCACCACACACCACGGTCTGGCTACCTAGATTGTTTATCAGGAGCCTGGACTGTCCCTCCTTGTTTCTTTTTTGTCTTTGATATTACGCTTGCCACATCCACCATATTTTTTCCCCCTTCTATGTGGTGCACATGTCTCATACGTTCGTTCTGTCTTTCTTTTCAGTCTGTTGATATCTTTTTGCTGTCTGGCTAACCCTCCATGTCTCCTCTTCCCCTCCCTCTTCCTGTCTAATCATTTCTTTCTTTTCGTCATCTTCTTTTTTTGTCTCCCGCATCCCACTTTGTAAATTATGTGCGTCTGATTTCCAAGAAAAAAAAACAATCTAGCTCGCTTCTACATCAACTTAGTGCATACCTAATGTCTTGACTAAAGACAGTCTAGTCCCCCTTTGAATCTTGATAAAGGTCCGAAAGAATCACAGCAGAATAGCCCACAATAAACCCCCCTGTGAACATCTCTTTATGACCCAATCATCTTATTCATTATCCCAAGGTGGGTGATTGACAGGACGCCGACGGTTCCCCCGGGCATTGCGCCGTGGCCGTGGTCGTGCCCTCCACTGCTTGCCCTGTGTATTTCTCTCTTGTATTAGGGCGTCACTTCGACAAAGTTCATTGAACGAGTTACCGCAATAGGCAACATCTCCCAGACCTAACGTTAGGTATGGTCCCTGAAATTCCCCC
>JABGLY010000217.1:0-43527 GCA_013623525.1 Fusarium dimerum | reverse complement strand
GGTAGGGGAGCTGTGATAGTATATAGTGGGATGCAAGACAATGGGTACTGGTCTGATGCGGCGGGGTGGTCTGCTGGGATATATGAAGAAAGCCAGGGGAGGCGAAGGGCATGTCAAGCAGGAAGGGTGGACCAGGAGATCGGCATGGAGAGAGAAGGGGGGTCCCTTGAAGGAGGTAGTGCGTGACAAGAGCGAGGATGGTGTGGTGGGAGTGTTGTCAGGTGTGGTGGTAAGAGGATGTTTGGGGGGGTGGGCATTGATGAGGGTGGGCTGTAGTAATAGCAAGATACAAGACCACTATGGGGAGACATAGGCAAGACAAGAGACAGGCTAGGTTTGGGTGGAGGGAGAGGAACGAGGATCGGACTTGAAGGGTAATGGGTGAGGGTGGTGGAAGAGGACCAGGCCAGGGCGAGTTACGGGCATGGAGAAAAGTAGCTGGACAAAGCGCAGGAATGGAATGGAACACAGTCTTGTTGTCAATGGGTAAAGAGTGCTGGACAACAAGAGGGAGATATTGGTAGGCCCAAAGAGCAATGCAAAATATACACATACCTCGCAGGAAAAGGAGACCATGGCGTCTGATGAGTGGAAATCTCCCGAATACTTGACAATTGAGATACAGCAGATTGGATTGGGTTGGCCGGAGAGATGGAGGAAAAGTAAATAATATGCAGCTGAGGATGAGCCACGGTATTTAACGGAAAGGGATTTTTCGTCCCTCGGAGCACAACAGTCTTTTCTTGGAAGAGATGCAGATTGACGCGCCCAGATTTTCCAGTCTTCTTGTTCTCTCGACGATGATAGGAGTAAAAGACGACGATCAAGAGAACAACAGAATTGGTGTGAGTGAGCTCTTCAAGAAGACATCAAATAGGTTGCGAAGAAAAATAAAATAAAAATGGGGGTCGTGCAATTTTTTTTTTATCTCTGTGGCCCTGGAAGGAAGAGAGAAAAATTGCTGATATGATAACTGGGAGAAAGAAAAAAACTAGCTCTTAAGGCTGCATTGGGTACAACTTGGGCACAATTTGGGCAGCACAAGTTAAGCAATGAGTAAGTCTAAGAAGACCGAACAGACATAAGAGGTTGAGAGGATGATCTCAGCTGTAAGAACCGAATTTGGTGAAAGAATAGAGAAAAAAAGGGTTTCGAAATAGATGTTTGGTGACAAGACAGATTGTGGTTGTTGTGGTGGAGAGGTGGCTGGATGAGATAACAACAAGAGAGATTGAAATGATATCAGGATTCAGGAGAGCAAAAAGTTAGAGTCAGGTGGAGGCTCCTTGATCAAGGTTGCTAGGGTCTGGTAATCATTCAGGGCTTCCGGGGCACGGGTGTTGCTGCGGCCAGAGAGGATTTCTTGGACCGAGAAATTGGTTGTAGCGCGATATGGAGGCGCGGGTAGTGTGCGGGAGACAGTGGCGTGTGATTGATGTTTTAAAATTAGGAGGGGATGGTAGAATGACGAACAGTAGCGTTATTGATAAAGAAGGGGGGGTGTTGTTTTGTTTAGAGGGGTTGCTAGAGGGGGAGAGGATGATGATGATGATGAGAGGGGGAAGTGGGAAAAGAAACAATAAAGAAAGCCCTGTTATGGGGACGAACAAGAAAAATAAGGCTTTCTAAGGCGTTGTTGAATCAATAATATGGGAGTAGTTGTTGTTATCGCAAGAAAAGTGGGTTGAAAACAGCGACTCTTGTTCCTCTCGCTGCGAGTCCTCGTCACTGTGGTGCAGTACGGGAAGTCGACGTTACTCCTGCCCTCCCCCCGTTCTCCTCCTCCCCAACATGAAACCACTCATGCCCAAAGTAAGCTACACTACATGTACCATGTACCCAAAACAAAGGAAGCAAGTAGCAACAACGATGTGGGCAAAAGGCAACCCCTCCAAACCACTTTCCTCGTAAACCTACGAGGTGCGTTAACGGAGCCCGTGATCCATGAGCATCTTGTCCATTTTGAAAGTTTGATCAGCACAGAAAAGCAAGACGTGCCGACATACTGTAGCATCGGCTGTCAACAATAACAATGGAATAGACAATAATCAAATCAAAGAATTGTCCACACACCCACCATCACCACACCAACTTCTATCATCGCCATGATCAGAAGCTCTCTGTCAAGCACGCGTCCGACACTAAAAATGTCCAGTCCAGTTGGACGCGCCATGTCTCAGCCAATCATGCTATCATTTGACGCTGCCACGGCGACGCCCACTTTACCTTACCAACTTGTACTTTGCTTCCTTTGGGATGAATGTACAGTACAATCCCTAGATTGTCCCTGATCAAGTCATTGTACTCCAGTGCATCCAATCAGAATATGCTGCAACACCTACGTTACCTCGAAACGTTTGGTTTTCCTCTCCTCTCTCCCTCACAGGAGCATCCTCATCCATACCTGACACTCAGCCAGATCAGCGCGATTGATTGGCTGCACCCCACCAAAGCGGCATGGCTCTGATTAATGCCGTCCGTCATTGAATTAGAGATGCACCGCACCCCATGACCTGATGATTGGAGCTACCAACTGGTCAAGCTGATCTTACTACGCTTACTGTCAGGAAGCAGAGCTGTAGAGGGTGCCCCTTATTAGTCTCGACGCGCCTGTTGGTCGATCGTTTGACTGGCGTTACTCCTTCACGGGCTATTTTTGACGTTTCTGGTCGTCCCCTTCCCACAAGGGTTCCGGTTCACTGTATCAAGTCATGTTTCGCAACCCCATGGCGTTCCCGGCTGGTGGATGGCTTTTAATGCCCCTGTGTATCTGCACCAATATCTCCACAACATTTGAGTCTGCCTTCATGCGAGAGGGATGCACATAATCTGTTCAGATCAAGCAGGAACAAGACCCATCACATTGCACCGCTAGGAGAGGAAATCTCTATACTATACCAATTTAGATAGGCTGTTTTTCTGTTGCTCGGGGGCTTGTCAAATGAATTATCACGACTGCGGGGCTAATTCTTGTCAACTCCATGACAGATGATGGTCAAGATCCATTTAGCTGGCACAATATCCATTATTATGCATAAGCACCTGTCATTACGAATCTTTTCATTTCACAAGGGAAAAAAATGAAAGAAAACCATTTGAAGTTTTCCTCAGCATTATCTGGATGATCCATTTCTTACCCTTAGACTACTATTAACAACAACCGCCCTGGCCCCCGACTCCAAGTGGAGGTGCATTTCAATCATCCAATCGACAATAATGCATGGAGAGATTCAACACCCTAATTGGTTTAGGATATCTGCCCTGAAGCGCGTATTTCGACGACTTGGCTGTACCTGTATTATACTCTTTTTTGACTGGAGAAATTAATGACTTGTTGGTACTCGGGTTTATCGATTTGTTTTCCCTTGCATTAAGCTATTTCATTGTTTGGTATGCTATTCTAAGCCATGAGACATCTTCATGATACCTACCCCCACTTCCCATGTGGTCAAGACGGGACAGTTCTGTATTTGTTCATTCATTCCTCTCCGGCCTGCAAGGCATAAAACTTGCCTTGCCTATTTGCTTGACTCGACTCTGCTACCCTCACTAAAGAGTTCATGCGATGCGTGTCACATGAGCAAAGCAGTTAATGAATTAAACAGGTCCCCATGAAGGTCACCAGGGCAGGATTGACCAATGATCACGTATTAATTAAAATGAACCGAGAGGCAAACGCCGCAAAGACGCTGGTATCTCCAAATGTGAGGCGCCCGTCTTCAGGGGATGTCCCTGGAACATCAACCACCAAATCCCTCGTCTCAAATCTCTATGCTCCATCAAATGTTGCGCATGGATGTTGAGTTTTTTTTGCAAGTTACGTCTCAGATTACTGTAACAAATACTACGCATCAGCTCATCTCAAATACGAAGCTGAGGAATGGAGCCATCAAAACCCCCCGAGGAATGGATAGCCCGATACATGTTTCTCAAGAAACTGGTATCACATTCCTCGACTTTGAACCCCCATCTTGAGATACTTTAACATCAACATGTATCGAACACGTGAGGAAGATACAAAAAAAATATGATCTCAGTAAAAAGTAAAGTTCGGTACCGTGCTCAAACAAGATGGCCTTGTCGCTTCTCAAACACCCCCTTCCTCACCCCTCGCCCCCAAAAAGAGGTGACTTGAAGCCCCAGCTGCATAGAGGGAGTAAGGTGCCTGTTTCATCGACAAGAAGCAACATCTTCCGAGCAGCCATTCAAGGGGTTGGATGTGTTCGTTTGTATATCTGGCGCGCGCCTTTTTCACATGCATCGTTGGTACTTTTCTTGGACACGATGTTGGTTCAGTCCCTAGACTCAATCCCGCGTTGGAAGGGCTGGCTTGTTAATGCAGGTCCAGTCACAGGGAATGCGCTCTCGACTGTACAATCAGCATAGAGTAGACAACCAGCATTATTTGATAATCAGGGGAAATGCCGTCATCGTTTCGAATTCGTCTTCTACTTGGTCTGTTTGTAATGTCCTCCCATGGCATGGTAATCATCTTACCCATGTCATGTCAGCTCACACTCAGCACTCGGCTTCCCTCTCATGACAGTATTGGGCGGAAGCTGGGTAAAGGAAGTAGAACCAATGTATCAGGACAAGAATAGACATGACACTCATGGGATGGTCAGTGGCCATGTTGTTCATTGGCTATCTCTCGGCGCACGTTCTGCCCCTCTTTCCCCCCTTCCTTATCGTTACATGTTTTCTTCTTCTTCTTCTTTTTTTCTTTTCTTTTTGAGGCCAGCCCTGTATCTCTCTTGTGCAGCATCGGCTGCGCCTCTTATCCTCATCAGTATGCGTTGTCATCCAGCTGCGCTGCACACGTCGTCAGGTGAGCGTCACAATTCCCTTGTTAAGCTTTTGCATGTTCCCAGTTTGGGAAAATCGGCCTGAATTCATTTCCATCGAAAATCATGGTGTCCACCATATACCTAGCCCTTGGACCTTTTATGAGGCTATTGGGCTCGAGCTCTACCAATGGTTTGATAATAAGGCGGGAGGGCGGGACATCGCCCTGGCTCTAGTAACAAGGGAGTTTGCATCATGCGCGAATATTCTCTACTGAATGCACATGGTTCATGGTGGATACTATGTAGTTTATGCCTTTAACTATAGGTACTTGTCTAAGTCATCCTTGCGTGAGCATTCAATATTGCCATGTCAGATATATAGAGGCATCTCGGAAGGAGTCTGTTTCGGTTGATCTATTGATGAGAATCACAAATCTACTGACATGAAGCTCAAAAGGGTTTTGGAGCCACTAGGACGGGTACCTGAAGTGACCCGCCGCCAAGCGTATTTAGCGCACTAAGCTTACCCTTGGACATGTTAACTGTGGATGTCCTCAATCCAGGCTATGTCTATACTCAGTCCATTCTCCCGTATTTATCCCACTTCACTCCCAACGCCCCCCACTCATGAACTGAGGTGGGAGGGGAGATTTTCCTGTGCACACAGTTGGCTCTGCTGATCCGGATGGGCATGGCCATGCCCAGTGCTTGTCAGGTTGGCATCGTGCTTCTTAAATGGAACAGACCTGTTTCTCTTAGTATAGACACTGATTGCAAATAACACAGGTGCGAGGGGAATTAGGCCCAGAGAGAAGAAAAGAGTAAAAATGGGAAAATACAAAGGGGATAAAGTATCCCCGTGGCCGTTCAAGTCTATCTGTGCAAAATGTATATGTATTACCTTCCTCTTACAATTCCATCCCTCACAGCTGCCCCCGATACGATACGGTTCCAACTGTTACTGTTCTGAAGCCTCCACTCAGTATATACGATTACTTGAAATCGGGACCAAGTCGCTCAACCAAAGCCTTCTTGGTATTGCTGTAGACAGTGTCGGGTGGAGGAGTAGCATCCAGCTTGACAACCTTGCCCTGCTTCTCGTAATAATCGACAACAGGCATACTGGTGTCGATGAAAGTACGGAAGCGCTTGCGAATCGACTCGGCATTGTCATCGGCTCGACCGCTTGTCTTACCACGCTCCAGCAGACGTTCCTCCATCACCTTCTCGGGGCAATCGAAGAACAAAACCAGCTTGGCGGGGCAAACAGTCTCCTCAAACTTGATAGCCTGGTCCATCTTGCGGGGGAAACCGTCAATCAAGAAACGACCCTTCTTAGTGCCCGCCTTTTGCAAGGTCTCGGTCATGGCGTTCTCGAGCAGAGCAATAGTTACTTCCATAGGGACAATAAGGCCGTTCTTGATATAATCCCTAATTAGGTCGCCAAACTGAGAACCAGGTCGCTCCTGCTCGGCACGAAGGAGATCGCCAGCAGAAAGATGTGTGAAACCATGTTCAGAAACGAGCTTAGAGCACTGCGTTCCCTTACCAGCACCAGGACCTCCGAGGACAAAGAGAACAGTCACATCAGAGCTGTCGAAAGTGGGAGTGTTTTTATGAGCGGCAGGGAGGGACGCAACAGGCGCGTCGGGGGATTGAATGGAGCTGGGCATATCTGTTGGTTTGGAACAGTCAGCGATAATGTTCATAAGTAAAAATGTGTGAAAGGTTGTCAAGTAGTGTTGAGCAAAGGAGGTTGCGATCGATTGTCGAGGCTGCGGGCAAGCCGAAAGGTATTCTGGATACCAGATAGTTCGTCCTGCGAAAGCACCAAGAACCCTGATTTGGAATCACTACGTAGCAGGCGCAGGGCAACCAGGTAGTAGTTGAGAGACAGGATAACACAGCGAGAACAAGAAACATAGGTAACGGTTACCTTTGCGACGGTTCACGAGGGCAACGTAACCCAACGAACCCAGACCAATGACGATCAGAAAAGGCCAGAACTTGACAGCGTCTTTACGTCCCGTAGGCTGGGATGAGTAGGGTCGGTATTGCTGAGCAGGACGAAAAGGACGCGGGGTGACCAACTTCTGACGAGCTGGCAAGGATAAAGGTCGAGGTGTCAGGCGGGCGCTGACAAGGCGCCCTGACATGAGAGGCATGCGTGCAGCCATTGGATGACGTCGTGTAACGTGAAGCGTAAAGCGTTTGGGAAATATTATCGTAGAAGTGGAAGGTCGTCGAATGGTCAATGCCCCATGCGGTCGGTAAATGGAACGAGTCTGTAGTGCAGGTGCGTAGGTAGGTAAGGCAGGTATGATGGAAGGGGAGAAAAAGAGATGACGATTGGAGGTCAGTTGCCCAGATGTATGAGTTAGGGAAGTTTAGTTGAGTTGGTAAAGTGGGATGGAAGAAAAGGGACAGATCGGGCAGAATAGGAAAAGAAAAAAAAAACGGCACAAAGGAAGGTAATTCAACGAATTTGAGGATGGAGAAGAGCAAGAGAAGGAGAGAAGGAGAAAATTTTACGAGGTTATTTACAGAGCGCAAGGAATATCAATTGAACAGAAAGCAAGGAACCTATCTCTCTACCCTAGGTAGGTGCTCGAAGTAGAAACATATTACTGTAATTAATTCATCGACTATACCTTTGCAATGTCACTGTGGCCTTTGGAATTGAAGTACCTACCTCCCAATTGAACTCCACATCCTCAGATCTCATCAAATGTAACCTGTCTTGTTCAGCAGTAAAATGCTCCTTCTCACTCTCCTTTCTCTTAGGGTCTCCCCCCAAATCTCCAAATCCCTGCCCATCCTGATCGCTGATCTTGTACGGAATTCATCAGACCGCTGTTCTTCTCCATTATCTCATCGTCAATCTTAACCTCAGCATCATCACATCCGATTCTGTGCCCTTTTCCTTTCTTGAAATCATCAGCTTTAACGTAACTCAACTCAAGCCTCGGCTTTCCTTCCCCTTACCTTCCTCACCTTTTCTTTCTTGACTCTCCTGCATTAGCTGTGCTTCCACAAGTGGATTCCTTCTCCGAAATAATTACTAGGGTTGATAGGTGCATCAATTTTTGAGGACTCTTTCATTTCTTCTCTCCGTCTTTTCCCCCTAAAATAACGAGCTCGGATCTGTTGAGGGCATGCGGCGAGATAGCTTATATCGGCTTTCTCTGCCCTGTCCTTGCCTTCTTTCTTCTTGGTCGGGATAATCCATATGATCGTCTTCCTATTTCTTCCTTTCCTTTTCCACTTTTACTATTGTGCGACCTTGTTCCCCAGATTCTCTGAGCATCATTTTCCCGTCCAACAAGACCAGGCAACAGTCTCATCTCTCGCTTACTTGCCATCGTTCATTCATCTGTTTGTACACTCATTTCGACATTTGCCCATCTCGATTTACCTGTGATGATCAGAACTCGCACCAAAGTCTCGTCGCAGTCAGTTTAACTCGGATCAGTACCGACTTATCCATCGACTGGCTCCTACTGTACATCGCTCACCGAACCTTCATTCATCCTGTAAACCTGGACAGGCTCCGGACTTTTTGGGTGTCGACTTACCTTTCAATATCCACACTTTTTGTTTCTTGCTGAGCATCCCTCGTGTCACTCATCCTTGACCTAGTCAGGGTCAACCTGGGTCACCGCATTTCTTGACCCTCGCTACTTTTCTAGACCCTTCACCCCCTCCTCCAGGCTGCTTTAGATGTCCAGCAAAAGCCAGCGAACAGCCATGTCGAACACCAATTCTGCATCACCGCCTTCCAACTCCTTCCTCGAGCAGACTGTCTCCGCCCTGAGCTCAGTCGCCAGCTACATGCGTCTGCCTGCGCTGGCTTCAACGGTACGTCGACTCCAATGCAAACGCAAGCCGTCTACCATTCGCCTGAAAGCAGGTCCAAGTCCCACAAACTGCAAGTCCATGAGCTGACCATAGTATCTGCGAATATAGGGCATCGCGGCCGTCTTAACATCATTGCTATACTTTAAGCAGAAGTCCGTAAACCCTTTCCAACTTTTCATTTCCTTACCTCGACTCACTGCCAATGCCCCCTACCACATATCACGACCCAGACTTTGGCCATTTATTATACTACCACTGTTGCAACCACAAAGACCTTCCCTCCACCAACACAACGGAGTCAACTCCGCCTTATCATATCATGACATGTCCATGCTAACGCGGCTCTCCGCTATAGGGCATTGATTTATCCGAGCCACATGCCCGCAAATTCCCGTCATGATGTACCTAAACCTTCTGATTTTGGCATCAAGAACTTTGAAGAATTGATGATTCCAACCGACGACGGCGAGAAACTCTCAGCATACTATATCCGAGGCCCCCGCGGCCATAAAAATGCCAACGTCACTATCTTGATGTTCCACGGCAATGCGGGAAATATTGGTCACCGATTACCCATTGCCCGTATGATCATCAACTATATCGGTTGCAACGTTTTCATGCTGGAGTACAGAGGCTATGGTGCCTCGACGGGTGAGCCTGATGAATCGGGGCTCAACATCGATGCCCAAACGGGTCTTAACTACCTTCGCCAGCGAGCTGAGACAAGAGATCACAAGCTCATCATCTATGGCCAGAGTCTTGGCGGAGCTGTCAGCACCAAGCTGGTGTCAAAGAACCAGGATGCTGGTGACATTGTCGGATTGATTCTCGAGAACACTTTCTTATCCATACGAAAGCTCATCCCCTCTGTCGTACCTCCTGCGAAATACCTCACCCTACTATGCCACCAGGTTTGGCCAACGGAGTCTATCCTGCCCAATATCACAAAAGTACCGATTCTGTTCATCAGTGGCTTGCAGGACGAAATTGTACCGTAAGTGCTGCTCCTTAGACACCCATTACCTTGCCAGATCTCGTGATGATTAAATTTGCATCACCCACAAAATATGAACCCTCGTGGTTTGGATTAGAAAGCGAATATTCTCAGATGATCAACCGTCGACCCACCATTTTGTATTCACCCGGAGTACTTGAATCCTGGCTGATGTTCCTACAGACCACAACATATGCGGCAACTTTATGAAATCTCTGCCGCACCTACCAAACGCTGGAAGCCACTGCCCGGTGGTGACCACAACTCGAGCGTGCTCGAGGAGGGTTACTTTGAGGCCATGGCAGACTTTATCGCAGAGGTGACTGGTGAGACCTCGCAGGAAAAGTCCCGTTCGTAAATGCTGCAACGTTATCGTCTGAGACATGGTTAAATCCTTCTGGTCTGAGAAACTGATAGGAGGCACGAGTAAGGTTTATTCAGCATACACACGCCTACGATTTGATGATACCCACCCATTCTTGTATATTGTCCTTTTCGTCTCTTGGAGACACGCATCATGTACACCTTACTTGCTTCACAACAACACTCGTCGGATTACGTATTTGCATCGTATAGCATTATTAGACATAGGCAATAGGTCAATAAGTTTTTGCTTGGCTTATCGAGACTTCCGACCCTAAACCAAGCTCAGACCCTGACGAGCGTGTGGGTTGGTGTAGGGGGCGGTGGGGAGCTAGCTCTCATGTGATGCCTTCGATTCTACTCCCAGTGTGACCTTGTGACGCTTGTACTTTTATCAATGGTGGCAGTATGTCTTAGATCAAAGATATGACTCGAAGGAGTTGCAACCAAGAGCAAGCACAGGATATCGCAATGGAGATTGTTCAACCGCGCCATCAGGGTGTTGAACTCTATGGGCTAAGGTCACTACGAGGCCAACTAGAGCTTGCAAAGAGGGCACCTCTGATACAAACAGAAAATGCAAAACTATGGTCAATGACTGCTGGGAAGAAAAATCACATTCATTGGTAAACCATGCTAAGATCAAATGCTCCCAGACCCTTTCAACATTCCACGTCTCCATCCAGTGCTGCCCACACTTTACCCGCTTCAGGCTGTGCAGGCTTCTTCTTCTTGAGACCCAGTAATTTACGAGCAGGCCTGGCCTCGTCTGGCCCTGGAGACGATGTCGACGAAGGAGGCTTTGAGGCCGCGCGACCGGCTACGGCGCTCCAGCCTCCGACGCCAGGTTTACGCGGCACCTCTCTGCGAGTGACAGCCCCGTTTGTGTCGGCATGGCAGAGCAGCACGGTCTCTGCGAGCTTCTCGCGACGGACGGTCTGTTCGATGCGAGGCTTCAGCTCGGTGAGAGTCTTTTCAATGGGTGCTGGGGTGAGGAAGGCAGAGTATCGCACGTTCGCCCTGATAAGGATCTCATCGTTGCTGTTGATGTGGGTGAGGAAGTCCGGTTTGAAATCGAATCCGGGAAGAGTGGCAAAGTCAGCAGCGAGAGCAGAGTTGAGCTCATCGACTGTGGTACCAAAACGTGGAGAGAGGAGAACCATGGCATTGAAGGGCTCCGCCTCGATGGGTGGTGGGCTCGGGGGAAGAAGAGCATTGGCTATCGCTACTGCGCCGGCGATCTTGGCAGCTTCGGACGCCTCTGCGGCGGCTTGAGCTGCTCGAATCTTGACGCACTGGGCAAGAGTCTTTGAGGGGGCCGAAACGAATTTAGCAGACTTCCAAACGACGACAGAACGATGGCTACCATAGTCTTCGCTTCTGCTCTCGAAACCAAAGTCTTCGGCTAGGAGATGCAGAAACTGGCGAGTCTGGCTGCGCATCGGCTCATATCGCAGACGGACCTCGTCAGCATTGGCTGCGAAGACACGGAACTGGCTCTCCTGGGCGTCGCACCAAGAGGGCGACTGCTTGTAATATTTAAGAGTTTCATCCGAATAGGGAACATGATCGTTAGTGTGTGAGGCTGGGTCAATGTTGAGAGCGGCGGCAAGACGGCGATTACGGTCAAGTCGCTCACATTCCTCGTCACACTTGACCTCGGGACGGGCGGGATCGGGGTTCTTTGAGCTAGCAAGGCATTTGAATTCCTTCTTGCGGGCACCGCAGGGGCAGGAGATAGACATTTTGGTCTGACAAGCTGTCGACTCACTGCAGGCTAAGCAGTGTTAGTACGCTGGTTTCTCTCGGCATGCGTTATTATCACTTACGAGTCTGGCCATGACAGACGTTCTGGCAGGGGTGATTGCAAAATAGCTTTGTTTTCCCACACGTCTGTTGGCACCCATCCTGGGCATCTCCGCATTCGCCAGGTCGGTGGCAGAGCTTTCTACAGTCATGGAGTCTATGGGGGATTGTCAGCGTCATGTCCGGCATGTTGTGTTTTGTAAGAATATAAGTACTCACCCGCACTGGAGCCTCTTTCCACAAATCTCTCCGCAATGTACCTGCTGAAGATGACAAGGCTTGTTGTGGAATGTAGTTTTACCACATGCACACACCTTGACAGACAAGAAGGGACAGGGCGGACACTCGACATCGTCAGGGTGGCATTGATGATCAACGACGGGGTGGCCGCACGCTGGCTGTCGTCGACATTTTGCTGTACAAGAAGGTTGCAGAGTGCCACAAGGCTGAGGAGGCTGTAGGACAGTCTCGCCGCAGTTGCAGCTGATCTCAGTCCATATGGCCTCCGGGCAGGACTGGCAGGCACCGCGATGGCAGAGCTGTTCACAGAAATGCAATCCACACTTCAGAGGTCTGCCACAAGTCTGTACACATACGTGCTCCGCTTCGACCGGCAGTGAATCGATGCCCATGCGCGACTTTTTCTGCTGTGCAATCCTCTGTTGAGCCTTCTTCTCACCAGGGCAGCAATGCTCACCACAGCGATGACGCCCGCAGTTCCGAGTTGCCTGGCAAACTTTGAAGCACAAGGGATGCTCGATCTCGCCTTGATGACATAAAGTTTCACTGCTAACTCGGCCACAACGACAATTGATGTCCATGACTTGAGAGCATGCACCGCACTCGCCAGTGTGGCACAACGACATGCAGAGATGACCACACTTGAGAGGTTTCTCACACAATTTCTCGCAATGAGGTACGGGGTCCTGGCAGGACTGTCGAGGCTGGTCGATGAGCTCCGCCATAGGCGTCTTCCCGCAAGGACATTCGGAAACAACATCTGGTGAAAGAGGACAATGTGCTGGAGCCTCGTCTTGCGGGTGACACGGAGACTCACATTTGTGAGTCCCGCAGTCATACACTCTACCACAGGTGTTTCCACAGGCAAATGAGCCCTGAAACCAGGTTTGCTCAGTGGCGTTATAAGAATCCTGTACTTCGTCTTGACTAGAGCACTTCATCTCCTTGTCGATTCGACCACAGTAGCATTTAGCACTGACCGTGACATTGCAGTTTGCACACATGCCAGGATGGCATAGGTCACGACATTCGTGCTCTCCGCATCCAAGCAAGTCACCACACGGTTCCATGCAACTCCAGCCATTGTGATAATCGGTATCTCTACAGTTCTTTCGAAGCGTGTGTTTACCGCAATAACACGGCTCGGGTGGACTGAGGACAGTGCATGGAGGACAGGGTCCGGGATGGCACTGAAGAGTACAGGGATGCGAGCAGGTCGTCCTCCATTTGGAGCATGTCTGACCGCAAGAATGGGGTGGGATGATGCTGCTGGCACGGCTTGGGTTTGGTTCTTTGCCACACCAGCACTGATAATCGCGAGGCTCGTCCGACAAGAATGAGTTGCATCCAGGGCATCGCCACGATTTTTCTCCAGTTTCTTCATTGACTTTCATGGAGCTGGCCCACCATTGATGGGCACACTCAAGATGAACGACGGTCCAGCAGAGGGTACAGGGCCAGACTTCTGTCGATCGAGTAACTTCTTCCGTACATACACGACATTCGTAGTTCCAGTTGCTGATATCTTCTTGGATACGTTGCCAGAGTTCGGGGGCTGTGGATTTGGGGAGCTCAGTCTTGGGCCTCTGCTCCTTCTGTTCCTTCCTAGGTCTCGCTCGGGATTTCTTGGACTTAGACTGGGAAGAAGGCTGCTGTCTTGTGGAGGCGGCAGTTTGACCAGGAACAAATTCGGGGGCATCCGCACTCAAAGCTTGAGCATCTGGTGATGCCGTCTGGGAGGTCTCTTGATCTGTGTCAGTAGTGAGACGACCACCGAACATGCGCTGGGGCCCTAGCCGAAAGGTTCCTCGATTCTGATTCTGGTCGTCGGAGACACGAGCGCCACCGCGCTGGCCCCGTCGATTTCTTCTACCTCTCGAGGCAGAGGCATTTTCCGAAACTGGTGCTGACGGATGACCAGCGGCTGAGGTTGAGCTGCCATTAGCAGTTGAGCTGGAGGGCGCTGTTGCGGGCGATGAGATGACAAAGTCGTCGTTGTTATTTCGAGAGGCAGCATTTCTGCGACCTCGGGTTGAGCTCTGATTTCCATTTCCAGAACCACGAACTCTTCCGCCTCGTCCTCTACGACGCCCACCACGGGTTCCCCCACCTCTTGAGCCTGATGCTGAAGCTGATTGATCATGAACATGAGCCTGGACCTGAGCCTGATCCTGAGGATGACGTCCCTCTTGGTCAGTCATGCCGAGTAATGTTGTGGTTGCAGTTAAATGTGTAATTAGAATCGTGTCTAGAGCTGAAGCGAACAATGCCAGAGATGACAGAGCCTGCAGTAATGCGCTATGAAAAATAAAGCGTCTTCAAACGGGGATAAGACAATAAGCAACAGAAGAGAAGGGTCTCTTCAAGTTCTTGAGCACCAGCGAAAGTAAAACAAACGACAACGGCTTCAAGAAGGTTAAAGGAAAGACAATGTAGTTTTGATAGGGAGATGGGTTCAGGAGGCGAGAACAGGACTAGGTTTTGAATATATATAAAAGAGGGAGAGGGAGTAGGTCTAGGTCATGGATTATGTGAGCGAAAAGTCCGGAGTAGATTTTGGTCGTTGCCTCCCACCTACGCAGGTTGAAGCAAGTGGAGTCTCTTTTTTTTTGGTCATACCTATCACTCACCCACTAATGTGTGGCGTGGCAAAGACAAGCCCGGCACCTACTGTACCTACCTTCATACCTACTGTACCTACTGTGACTGAATTTTCCCGTAGGTACCGATTTGTTATACAAGAGTGGCTAAATTTCACAGCATCAGAATGACTCATTTCTCTCCCCATGTTTGATCCATTCCAAAACCTTCTCTTAGTGGCCAATTCATACACTCGATACCTGTCGATTGCATCGATTTCATTGATTTCAGTCGAAAAGGAGTCATCACCTTGTGATGTGGTGTTTTAATATTCTCCACGCCTTATGCACTTGTCCATTTCCATCCTGGCTAGCAAAAAAGAAAGAAAAAAAAAAGAACAAGAATATGAGTTATATCTAATCATAGGCACACAACATCAACTCCATATACCATAACCATAACCATACCATGTACCATCATAAACACCAGGCCTCTCTCTACCTTCCTGTTTATGCCTGAGACTACATGTACTGTATGCTAAGTTAGTTGATGCTAAGTTAGTTGACGTTTTGCCAAAACTAGCTACCCAAGATTAATATAAATCACATCCTTCCATAGCATCATGAATTTTACACGAGATTCTTTTGTATTTGTTGTCCTTTCGAAAACATTATCATAGGAGACATCTCCTCGCTCCGATCCGTTACCTTGTGTCAGCCATATTCCCTATCTGGCATGGCATTCTCATCAATACCCTAGGTAAACAACGCAGTCCTTCGCATCCTTCCCCTTTCAAAATCATTTTTCCTAACGCAATTCAAAACATATCGATTTCGTGACTTCACCTCCGTCATTATGCCTTCTCAATACGGCAGACCAGGTCGGATCCATCCACAGAGTCTCCTTCACGGACCTGAAGGCTACCAACCTTGCCGCTGTGGGGTGCAGAGATAACCATTTCCTACACAATTGTTAGCATACAACCTCACACCACATGACACAAAAGACGAAACTCACCATCTTCATGGCAGACAAGACAGCAAGAGGGTCACCCTTCTTGACCTCAGTGCCCTCATGCACTCGGAGTTCAACAAGGACACCGGACATAGGCGCACCGACCTGGCTAGAGTCGTTGGGGTCTGCCTTGGGTCGGCTGATGTTCTCCACGGCAGCCTTCTTATCAACAACCGTCACCTGTCTAACCTCGCCGTTCATCTCAAAGAACACCTCACGCTGGCCAGTGTTTTCAGAGAGAGGACCGACGGCAAGAAGCTTAAGAATGAGGACCTTGCCCTTCTCCAGCTCCACATTGAACTCCTCGCCGATCTCGGGACGGGCGAGGAAGTACCGGGTGGGAAGGACCGAAAGATCACCAAACTGCTGCGTGAACTTCTTGTAATCCTCAAACACCTTGGGATACATGACATAAGAAGCGATATCGCACTCGGTAACGGGCGCACCGTAGGCCTTGCCCAGGTCTCGCTTGACCTTGGCAAAGTCGACGGGGTCCAGGAATAGACCAGGTCGCTTGTCGAGCTTGCGTCGTCCTCGGAGGGCGTCGCTGCGCAGGGGCTCGGGGAATCCGCCATAAGGCTGACCCATCAAGCCCTCCAAGAACTCGAGCACGGAGCCGGGGAAGTCCAACTCAGAGGCACGAGCCTTGACATCCTCAGGGGTGAGCTTGTTCGAGACCATGAACTGGGCAAGGTCACCCACGACCTTGGAAGTGGGGGTAACCTTGACGATATCGCCGAGGAGATCGTTGGCCTGCTCGTAGGCCTTCTTGGTCTCGAGCCATTGTGAGCCAAGTCCCAGCTGCGAGGCCTGGAACATCATGTTGGTCAACTGGCCACCAGGAATCTCGTGCTCGTACACTTCAGGATCAGGGCCCGCAAGATGGGCCTCGAAAGGAGAGTAGAGTAGACGAAGCTGGGACCAGTAAACATCAAGAGCTCGAACCTGCTTGGCGTCCAGGCCAGGGTCAAGGTCGGAGCCCTCCAGTGAGGCAATGATAGCGTTGATGCTGGGTTGCGAGGTCATGCCAGACAAGCTGTCGGTGGCCGCATCAACGGCATCAGCACCGGCCTTGGCGCAAGCAACCATAGAGGCCACACCGGTACCAGCAGAGTCGTGAGTGTGGACATGGATAGGCAGGTCAGGATACTTCTTGCGGATGGAACCGACGAGGAGGGTGGCAGCGTGTGGCTTGAGGACACCAGCCATGTCCTTGATTCCAAGGACGTGAATGTCAAGGGCGACAAGTTTCTCGACAAGGTCGAGGTAGTACTGCAGGTTGTACTTCTTGGCGGGGTTCTAAGAATGATTAGCAAAGGGTTCAGCGAGCTTGCACGGGTGCGATGGCGACTTGAAAAGTATGGAATATTACAAGAGAGTGAAACGTACCAGCATATCTCCGGAAAAGCAGACGGTTCCCTCGACAACACCACCAGCCTTGTGAACGGCCTTGATACCAACCTCGAGCTGATCAATGTCGTTCAAGGCATCGAAGACACGGAAGATGTCGACACCATTCTTCTTGGCTTGGTCGACGAAATGCTCGATGGCATTGTCGGGCAGCGAAGAGTAGGCAACACCGTTGGCGCCACGGAGAAGCATCTGGAAGGGAATGTTGGGAATTAGCTTTCGCATCTTGCGAAGACGGTCCCAGGGATCCTCATAGAGGAACCGCATGGCGACATCGAAGGTGGCACCGCCCCAACACTCCAGAGAGTAGAGGTTGGAGAGGGCATGGCTGGTCTCTTTGGCAATACCAAGGAGGTCAACAGTGCGAACACGAGTGGCCAAGAGAGACTGGTGAGCATCACGCCAGGTCGTGTCCATAAGCAAGCAGCCCTTGTATTCGCGGACAGCCTTAGCAAAGGCCTTGGGGCCCTGCTCAAGGATGATGCTTCGCCAACCCTGCTTGCAGGGCTGGCTAACATCAACCTTCTCACCCGACGAGGTGAAGAGCTCGGGGACATTGATCTCTCCCTTGAACTTGGGCTCGCCGATCTGGCCCTTGATACTACTGCCGTTGACGGCAACGTCACCGAGGTAGGCCAAAAGCTTCTGAGCACGGTTCTGGCTGCCGATGAGGTCGAAAAGCTGAGGGGTATCGTCAATGAAGGTCGTCCAGCAGGTGCCTTCGATAAATGTGGGGTGGGTCAGAAGAGATGCCAGAAAGGGGATGTTGGTCTTGACGCCGCGAACTCGGAACTCAATAAGGGCTCGCAGAACCTTTCTTCTTGCGATCTCGTATGTGGAGCCATGGCATGTGGCCTTGACCAGCATAGAATCGTAGAAGGCTTTCAGGGGAGTCAGTGGAAGTCATAGTACTGTGATTACGCAGGGACTTACGAGTGATGATAGCACCAGCGAAACCGTTACCACCATCCAGACGAACACCGTTACCACCCGAAGAGCGGTAAACTTCAATCTTTCCAGTGTCAGGCTGGAAGCCCTTGGCGGGATCCTCGGTAGTGATACGGCACTGGATAGCGAAACCTCGGGTAGAGATGCGGTCCTGGGTGAGACCGAGCTGGTTCAGAGTTGCGCCAGCAGCAATCTGAATCTGAGCAGCAACGATATCAATGCCAGTGATTTCCTCGGTGATGGTGTGCTCAACCTGGATACGCGGGTTGATTTCAATAAAGTAGTATCGGTTCTGCTGGTCAACCAGGAACTCAGCAGTGCCGGCATTTCGGTAACCAGCTGTCTTGGCCAGTCGGACGGCATCCGCCAAGATGTTGTCACGAACATCGGCAGGGAGATCCTTGGCGGGAGCAATCTCAACGACCTTCTGGTGTCGTCGCTGAACGGAGCAATCACGCTCATACAGATGTACGATGTTGCCGTGGTTGTCACCAAGGAGCTGGACCTCAATGTGCTTGGGCCTGTCGAGGAAGCGCTCGACAAAGACCGTACCGTTACCAAAGGCAGTTTTGGCCTCAGAGGTGGCTCGCTCGAAGGACTCCTTCAAGCTCTCCTGCTCGCGGACAACTCGCATACCTCGACCACCACCACCGAAGGCGGCCTTGATGATGATAGGGAAGCCATATTTGTCGGTGAAATCCTTGACCTCCTCATATCTCTCAACAGCACCTGCGGTACCAGGGACGACAGGGACATTGGCCTTGTTAGCAAGGTTTCGGGCAGAAACCTTGTCACCGAGCGAATCAATGACATCGGGGGAGGGACCGACGAACTGGTGCGGCGGGGTTAGTGCACGGACATTATGACAGTAGAGCTGGATGAGACTTACAATGAGGCCGGCCTTTTCAACATTGCGAGCAAACTCGGCGTTTTCGGAGAGGAAGCCGTAGCCTGAGATCTTTGTTAGTGAAACGGAATAAACACCGGACCATGAAGCATAGACATACCGGGGTGAATCATCTGTACACCATGCTCAACAGCGATTTTGATAATCTCGTCTCCAGCTAGGTACGCGCCGACAGGGGTGTACTGCCCGCGCTTGCCAATGACGTATGCCTCATCGGCCTCTGAAAAGTTGTCAGCAAAAAGACCAATGCCAGAAGAAAAAGCAAAGTAAAGTACAAGGGGAAAGACGAAGGGGGGAGGGGCTATAGCGTACTCTGTCGGTGCATGCTAAGTCGATCTTCATAACTGAAGACAGCAACAGTGTGCAATGAGAGTTCGTGAGCCTAGAAAGATCGAGGTTAGCTTCTGGGTTCTAGTATGAGCCAATAGGTAACGTTGGGACTTGAACTTACAGTTCTGAAGATCTGTTGAGCAATTGTCGCGTTAGTTTAAATATCTTTTCACAATTCGGCCGGTCTTAGGAAAATGGATAGGAGCTCATACTCGGATGGCTATTCACATGTTAGCTAATTGCGGGTCCGCGTCGGGGATGAATCGGCTATGACTTACGAATTTCACCACGGTTGGCAACTATAGAGTTGAATTTGGGTCAGCGCATTGTTCTTTTTGGGGAGCTGGCGGGTGGGCGGATTGACAGCTCACAGGCCATCTATAACCTCGCGCAGCCGCAGGAAAGCGACAGCGACTCACCAAGAATCTTCTTCACATGCATGATGCTCGAGTTGGCACGAATATGGTGGACCGTGTTAGCCTCCTTCGGCTCATCGATATCCTCCTCCTCAAAGACATCGTTGAAGGTAAGGGGTTGCTGGGGGAGTCCGGCAGCCATCTTGAGTAATTCCTGGTCGGGATTTGTTCAAAGACGGTGTGGTGAGTGAAGGGCGACAAGTTCTTCGGAAGAGAGGAGAGCTTCACGGGCTTGCGCTCGGGGTTGGTGGGGTGTTTGTGGTTGTGGTGGGGTAATGAGCAAGCTCGTCGGTATGAAGATACCACGAAGCTCTTCCAACAAACACAAATGAATCGAGATATCACCCAGTAGCACAGAAATGGAGCGCAAAGGCTAAGAGATACTGTGTATAGATAATGGGGGGGAAAGGTTGAGAGGTTGAGGAGAGAAGAGAGAGGGAGAGGGAGAGGGAGAGGGAAAGAATGAGAAACAGATAAGCAACAAGCGGGCATGGGGATTTTGTAGGAATGACCCCCAAGCTTTCAACTCGGTCATACTGGAGACAATTTTTTTTTCTGGCTCGGTGACACCAGCCGGTGGCCGGGGGAAGAGCTTCCAAGAGATATTTCGGTCAATTGTGGGTGGAGGGTGTGTGGGAATGGAAAGAGGAGTGCCATCTGAGATTTGAGAAGGCGTGAGGTATCGAAGCAAGGTGGAAAGCGTAACCTCGTCGCAGCTTAAAACCAGCCTAGAGAAGCCACCCAAACGTACCTTGGTAGGCTGAGGTACGCGCGAGCGGGGGGAGAGAGCAAAGAGGAGGGACTCACATGGTGTCCCTCGATGGAAAGGACAGAGGATGGGGTAATTAGTGCTCTTTCAAGGGTTCTGTTCGACACTCCCCCTTCGCATTAGTCGACTTTTTCTTCTTTTTGCTTTGCCGATTTCAACTGTACTGTACCTCCACGGTTATGGTTTTGGCTTCTTTTACCACCAGTCAAAGCCACTAACTGGCGGTTAGACTTATCTCATGAGATGGATCTACATGTACCAAGTTCACGTCGAATTTAGCACCAGGTTATGAGTAGTTTTTTTCTTCCTTTCTTATTTTTTTTTCTTCCTCTTCTATTATCTCCGTGTCATTAAAGAACACCGCCAAGGGGGATTTCTCTTTCGTTATTCTTTGGATACAAATGGAAGCCATGAGAAAACAATGAAAACATTATAAGCCAGCTGATAGATAACCAGGGGCATAATCTTATTTGGCTCGGGCTTTAACCGCCGTAGACACTGCAGGTACTGGCTGTGCCTTTCTTCCCCTCCCTTTCCCACACTGCCTTTCTTCAAACGGCTCATGGGTCATGGTACGCACGGTTCACTTTTTGTTTGACCTAGCTCGCAATGTATCGTGACTAGGTACCTAGGTATGGGTCAGATATTACGCTCCCTGCCCAGGCTTCACCTTTTTCATGTAGAAGTTTTTCTATTCTCACAATCGTTGTTGGCCGTGAAGAATATCGATTGGATGCATTGTGCGGCGTTCAACATTTCGCATATACAACACATACGGATCTATGGAATAATCTCAAGGGATGTAAGACCGGGCCGGTGGTGCAGCGATGGGGGCTGCGTTGATGCTCTGCAACAAGCAGCAGCAGATGATGCCGAAGTAACAAATCTACGATCATGGCATGAATAAGAAGACCACAGGGTGCTGAACCCTGGAATAAAAAGGTTCGAGGGAGTGTGGAGGGAGGCGGAGGGTCATAACCGCAACCGCAAAAGGTGGTAGAACTTACCCACCTAGTCAAGTAATGCTCAAGCTCGCGCATAGAGCTGTGGAAAATGATGTGTCCCATCACGTAAGTGAAGCTATCGCTACCCGGTACACAGCCGCGCCTCGCCCGGAAATTGCTTAAATACTGGACAATCAAAAATTGAGGTCATTGGGGAAGCCATTGGGGGTGTGCGGGTTCTGTGTTGTAAGATGTGGTCGCAGATATTTCCCAAGTCCCGACCGGCAGCGGGATGCCAGGGCATGATTTTACAGGCGATCATGATGAAATTGAAGCAGGCATGATATGGATGGGAACAGAGGGTATTCATTGGGCGGCTTAATAAATCGAGGTGGACCAACCGGCTGTAACTACCTATGACCACTTGAGATATTGACAACCTACTTACCTAACGTTATGTACCGTAGTGAAGCAATACCACATAGGTGATCAATATTCGTAGGTAGTTATCAGTGCGCGTATTTACCTCAGGGTGTTTCTTTGTCTTGGTCGAGATGTGAGGGGAAGAAGAGAAAAAGGAAAAGTGCAAAGCCAGTGAGACTTTTGATTGTTCATCTATTCATTGACGCAACTCATAAATAAGACACATGTATTTCTATCCAAAGGCCATTGACCAATAAGAGCTCACTGATAGAGCAGGAACTCCCACGCTGTGGTGATTACCTATTCTGGTTGAAATTATCTCACCTTGTGTCGTCTCCATATCTTTTAATTGTCGATCATGTCTGCCAAAAAAAAATAAAAATAAAAATAAAAAATACCTACCTACCTAGGCAACTTGGACTCAACATGGTAAATTCATTCCATCGTTCTTGATGGTCTTGAGTCACAGTTACCAATCTCTTCAAGGTAAAACTCGACCATCTGCGTTCCCGCCATCACGCCTTAAAAAAAACACCTAACCATTGACTCATTTCTTTAATCATCACCAAATTCCCTCACCCTACCATACAACAGCACCGTACCTATACGCGGTGTGCTTTGCTCAGCTGAGCAATCAGGGAAAAGAAAGGAAAGAAGAAAAAAAAATTCTGCTTTTTTCCCCCTCTCCTCCTTTTTCTCCCCATTACTCCTCGACGACCAGCAATCATCCGGATCAAAGGTACATTTGCTTCTTCGTGTTTCGTCCACGTAGGCCCAACGTGAGCGCGCACCTTACCTCTAGAGGTTGCCTGCACCGCAGCTTTACCTCTAGAGGTTATCCGTCCCACCCGCCTTGAAGACCGGCGTGGTTGTTTGATGTGCCATGGCCCCGACCCATGCCCCTTGTACCATCATCTCATCCCATCCAAGGATTGAGAAAATGGACAAAGGGAAGTCCAGTCAGAGGATCCGCGCTGGTTTCTGAGCATTTTGCTTCATCTCTGCTTCCTTAATGCCGAGGATGTTGGTATTGAGGGCAGGTACACAAATACATGATGATGGCTGGAGCGCCTTTTGCCGGGTTAACCCTGGATCCCTGGTCGGCATCTCATACACATACCTAGGCAGAGCCGCACCTTGGAGAGCATTGGCAATGTATCAGTAATGCCCGTTGCCATGTCCCGCTTTGCCTTACATGAAGAAGGCCTGGATATGGAGAGGTATCTCGGGATAGTTGCGTCCACGAGAAGCTCCAGCTTCATAATACATCCTTTTCCTAACAGTATGAATGGGGACATGAGGCCCTGATCAATTACGTGATAAGGGATTGCTGTTTCCAGTTCGACACCGGCCGGAGCCTTGTCGACCGCCAGTCCAAGTGCAATCTGCAAGCTCCGTACTGCACTTGCACTGTACAGTAGGCTCAAAACTGGGCTCTACACTCTGCTTTGTATAGCTAACGTACATGATTGCGGGGTGCATCATCGTCTCAGTGTCCTGACGACAGGTGACTGATCACACGCTGCTCGCCGCTGGCCGTCTGGTCTGCGCTGAGGATCTATTCAAGTCACCAGAGTCGGGATTGATATTTCAAAGGAACAAGTTCTTCAACCAGCCTACCTAAGCTACTGGGCTGGGTGTTGCACGCTCAGAGCTTTGTGCGATTGCGACTATTACGCAGCATATGGAACCTCCCACCGCTTCAGACAGCGCCATTTTTGCTTGGTCTGCTCTAACGTGTGATCTTCGTTACCTTAAAAAAAAAATCCCACCCCCCTACATGCTCTACAAATGTTTATTGCCATGACAGTTCTCCACCCCCACGGACATCAAAGACCGGTACCAGTTGGTGGTATTTGTGTCACAGTCAAGTCACACATGAAGCGTTATCTTTGGCTAATGCTGTTGATATCCAAGCCATCTCATTCACCTGACGACTTGACGCAATGAATAATGAACCTGTGTTTATCTTTACGAAGTACCAGGCTGTTGGGGGGCATAACTTGCCTTCAACACAGTTGTCAAATCGGGCATGTTTGATTGGCGCGCAGTTTTGCTCTCGTCCAATCAGGCAGGACATTTCTCGCTCTTTTCTTGGGAAGTTTTCCCTCTCTTCCAAGGTTGACATGTTGACATGTTAAGAAAGCCTTCCTAAGAGGAAGTCGATGCCGGCCCATCTCCGCAAAGACTGCGAACTAGCTCCGACCTCGGCGACTTTGCTTCTCCTAATGTCCCAGATTGAGGAGGTTGTCAGTTTTTACCATGATTGGAGTGAAACCCATTTCAATTCAATACAAGCTCTAATGGTAGGGCTGATGGAGAGCTACCAGATGAATTTGACAGCAGCTTCTGGTGAGCATCCTCTAATTGGGTGAGAACCGGCTGAAACAAGTAGCATTTGATTGACCGCAACTCGACTACCGACAGCAACAAGCTAGACAATCTGAAGAACCGAGGCTGTAGGTCCCTTATGAACCGGTCGAACCTATTGCCCTCTTGGAATAAAGCGGACTTGATCATCCTTACAAAGATTTGTTCACGCTGGCAACTTGTTGAAGACTGGCTGTCGAGAAAGATCACATCCTACATCTTGTCTCTCTGTGGAGTCCAATTACATAATTTGAATCCAAATAACCGACAATGTTTGCAATATTTTCCAGATTGACAGAGTCTTGTGTTCGTTGAGAAAAACCAACCTGGCAAATCGGCTGGCAATAGCCATATGGCCGGCTAGCGAAGGAAACGAATGGATCCGGCATTAATATGGCAATAGTGATGATCCAGTTACCGAGTAGGTAACTTATCCTGTGCAAGACGAGGAAGGGCTTGTCAAGAAGGCGTATGTAATATGTACGCCAATCTCCACGCTGGCGGGCAGAGACGGAGGATCAGCTTGCTTGGCTATTAGAGCCAGAATACGATCGTGGACATGTGCAAAGGATGGTACACTGTTCTGTTGGCCTGTGCCTTATGCTTTGAAGGCTTCTTGGAGAAGATTGCAGACCCCTCCCCCATGCTGGATTCTACCCATTCAGCCGCGCGCTCGTGGGGGTATATGAAAGGGGGCGTGGTTACAAGGATATCTACAATATGTATCTAGATCTTATGTTGGGACCGCGTTGGCAGGAGGCGTATATCTGTTGCTAACTGGATTGGTGATTCGGGGCTGCATCTTAGACAAAACACTCCTCGAGATCTTTCTTTTGTTAGACTTTCTCTCATAAGTGAAGACTTGCCATCATCTTGACGCTCAGTTGCCCTCATAACCTAGAGTTCGGTACTCTTGCAGTGGTGGTGTGTTGCTTTTTTCAACCACCTTGACTCCTCTGGCCTACAGTTTCTACCCGGCTTAGAGAAGATCTCCTCTGTATATCGCAAGCTGAGCAACTCGACACTGTCTACTCAGACTGTAGCTACCCATTATCGTGGAGCGATTCGAGCGAGCAGGTCACATGAACACTATGCCGATGCACATTCTCTCGATATTTCGACATTGGGTCTGAAACGCTTCCACATTATCAAGTCTATTTCCTTGACTTTCCTTCCGAGGCGAACCAATACCAACGGCTTGTCTGAAAGGCACTATTCACGCTAGGTATCGTTGTTTTCCTTTATTTGCTAACAGCAGCCTCGACCTTTTCACCAGCCTTTTCAGCCTTGGCCTTAGCGGCCTCGGCAGCGGCTGCCAACTTCTCCTTTCCGCCCCAGTTGTGGTAGTTGAGGTATCGATATCCCTGAACGAGCTGTGCGCTCTCGTTGACGAAGTGGCAGGCAAACAGGAGCCAGTTTCGGGGCTGGACGGCAAGGGAATAACGCATAAAGGTGGCAGAGTAGATAACGAGGGCGCCAGTCATCTGTCCGGAGATACTGTTGAAACACGCAACATGAGTCAGTACTGGGATCGATTGGTTTGATTATACCGCATCATGGCGGCATGGCCGGAAGAGAAATTCTTACAGATCAGGGCTCTTCTGAGTGTCCATGACAGCAGCAAGGGGAATGCCAAAGTTGGAGACGGGGCCCCAAAAGTCTGCAAGAGTGACGAGTTAGTACATTCCTGGTCAACACATTCTGTTCGTATGTCGCGTGATGCTATCGAAAGCCTCTTGATATGAATGCAGAGCTTTGGCATGAGCCTTTGCGATGAGCCCCAACTCCCCATGAACAATCACAACAGATGGTTGCTTGGCATTCTATCAATTTGATTCAAAAATTGTATAGAGCAGGTTTCCGCCAGCAATCGATTCCATTCGGTGTCTTGAGGGTTGTCGCAAAGGCGTGGGCAGTTCCGAGGACTCGTCAAGCATCATCGGGGAGATATCGGAGCTCCTGAAAGCTCTGACAGGACAAGAGAATAAAAACAAGACTAAAAATAATGAAAAAAAAAAACCCTGAGGGAGCGCGCAAGATGGAACACGTACGGGTCGAGCAGATGTAATCTGTCACCGGGTTTGACCGGATTTTGGCGTTGATTGCCTTGACTACAGCGGCCATTTTGCAGAATTGATCCTTTTGTGAGGTTTGTCGTCGGAGGAGAATGTGGTTGAGGCCTGGAAATGTGGTTTTTTCCCTGTCTCTTGCTCTGGCTCCCCCCCAAAGCTCAACGTCAACGGCCGAAAATTGGAGGCGGCGGGATGTTGAGAGGTCACGTGGTTAAAAGGCTATCTCTTTTCCTTTCTTTCCGAACGGTTTGTTCCAATTACAGTGTAGTGCACCATTTCAGTGTTGGCATTGAACTACATGCGATTTAGAAGAAGAGGGAGAAAAAAAAAACCTATCAAATTTTCGGATTGTAACACATGTTCCTGATGCAAATATTCGATGATTGGTGTTGTGTTCCCAGGGACGACAAGGGGATCTCGCACACCTTGACTTCTTTCATTTCTTTTGTCCTTCTCAAGTATTCACCGACGGTCTAGAGGCAGAGCACAGGGCAAAACTGGAGCCAGAGCTGGAGCTGTACTGCAGCCGCAGCTGCGCTCACACCTACCTGCCTATATCTGGAGCAGGCTGGAGTTACGGGTAGGGGCTGTACTTGTACTTGCACCTTGCACTCCCCCTCGGGACTTGTCCGTGACTACAACACAACACAACAACGACAGGCTCTTCATTTTGGGAAACCCCCTACAAGATGGAGTTGAGATCATACGCTAACCCCCAATGCGGTTCGATTTTTCCTTTCTTTTTATCAAACACATCGACTATGAATGACTATTGGGGGGGTGCTAATTTGCTAATGACTACTCTGTATCCATACCCGCCATCTCAAGCGGCTCGTGACGGTTGAAAAGCCGACTTGGGGAGTGATGCCATTGGGTGTGGATGGAGTCAAACCATCTACGAAGTACTGCACCAAGACAAACTTCACCGATGTGTCGAGCATGCGAGATGAAAGATGAAGTGCGATGATCAATCGGAAGACACGAAAACCATCAACCGCGGCTGCAGGGTACTAACATGTATGGGTTTGTTTATTCTTAGAGCTAGAGCCTTCTCTAGTGCCCTGGTTCCCAATCAGGGTGACAGCTTTATTACTCGAACTCCATCGTCAACACCATCACCCCAATTCCGATACAACTATTCGCAACAACACTCTAGGCTGGAATGGGAGTTTAACTACCGATACATCAAAGCTAATGTGAAATCTGGGGAAGAAACTTGGGGGGAAACTAATCTGACACCCCAAAGTTACCGACGGTCTCATGGAGCCGGAGCCGATGACCCAACCCTCCTTGTTCAAGTCTATCCCGACCTCTCCCGACTGCGGCTCCTCCAAATCGGAGTAGCGTCCGCGCCCCGGTTTCATGTCCGGTTCCTTGTGACTTTCAGATCCAGTAGCTCATGTCGAGATTCGAGAAGGAGTCGAGCTTCTCTGCTCGGCGGATGTGCATTGCCGATTTATTCCCAGAGTTGCTGACCCTGCCCAGCCTCGGCCACAGCTTGGGCTCGAGATTTTGGAGGTTGGTTGTTTGCGCCTCGGTGGTGAAAATCCCGAGGCACATTGTTCTGTGGAGGTCTATCATTATACCGAAAGCCGAGGCTCTGTGTTCGTTTGCTCGTCATGACTACTACCTCTGACATGATGGCCCATCATTGTTCAGTTGCTGAGTCAGGAGGTCATGTCATGTTTCTGTTTTGTCTTCTCATCCGTTCCCGTTTGCTCGAGACTCTTGGCCCTTTTCAAAGCTGAAGTTCCATGTTGTCTTGAGGTACCCGCCCTTTGCTGATGAGCATCGGATACCTACATGCTGCAACACACTCGGCGTCATCGCCCACTTCTGCAATCCGTGCGTGTCGGCGAAGATATCAATGTGTTGATCACCGGCTAACTCGTGTGGCGGCTCTATCAGCGTACGCTCCAGAGTTTCGAGATGACGATGGGGAATAGCTAGGCCCTGTGCACAACATCCGTACTGGGGCATTTGGTGAACACCAGTTTGCACAGGGTTGACGAGCAGACGCCCGGCCATGAAGAATAGGCAAATGTAAGCTATAACCCAGAAGGTGATTTGCGAGATGAGGGCAGCGTTGGCTCTCAGAAGGTCAGATATCCGAGCAGGTTTGTATGGCGCCGACCGCAGACGCACAATCAGCACCAAGCCCACAACGATCAAGTAAACCAGCAGACTATTCCGTGTATAGACAGGCCACTCCTCCGAGTTCCAGCCCAGGTAACTCTCCGAGTAGAACAACCGGAGATAGAGCCAGTCCTGCCCAACTGCCTGTGCTTCAACACTCTCAAGCGAAACATACAGCCTCTGGAACCAGTCCCGGGAAGCTATCACATCGTCCTCGATTAGTACAAAGTAATCGGCGCCACTGGCCCTGCAGGCGCCGATGAGATTGGCGTAATCGTACTGGACGCGCATATTGCGGCTGCTCTCTGGAGCCCAGCGTCGAGCGGCTGAGGTGATGTGCGTGTACTTGTCTATGGATGCGCCCGCATCCTCTCCATAGACGAGGACTTCATCGACAGAGTTGTGAAGCCAGGGCTGACCATATGCTGGATTGCTATGGGGCACGTCGTCGGCTAGGAGAACTTTGAGGTTAATCATGCGTCTCTCTTCGGGGCTGAGGGTATCGATGAGGGAGGCAACAGTCCTGGCGACAAATTGCTCACGTTCCCTCCTCACACTGGGAATGCCGACACATATCTGGTGCTCGTCGAGTTTTCCAGCGGCATTGTGGTCGATGTTTTTGCCATGGTATATCCACGGCTTGTCTTTTGTTGCCGGTGTTGTGGTAACCCTCTCGAGGAATTTATCGGCTTCGGATTCTCTGACGGCAGAGTATCCCTGGTTATAGGCTCGTGTCGAGTCGTAGAAGACAGACGAGGGATCGTGGTATGAGTTTCGCTGACAGTATCGAAATAATATGAGCCAGGCCGCGGCAAGGATGAGATGAAGCAGGAGTGGTTTCATAATTTAGATTAACTGGTAAACATCCGAGGTTGGGTTTTTTATATCATGATATTAATTGAGGCAAGAAGCGGTAGTGGGTGAGGTACTACGGTCAAGTGATAGCTAAGTGAGGTTATCACGAATCACCAAACGAGCGAGAGTATTACCGAGAAGGTGGAACAGAATGAACTATCCGATTCCTTGGCGGGGACATAGTCTGTTTATAGGGAACCAAAAACGTTCCGAACTCAGTTCACGACTTCATTATAGTTATTTTTAACCATGTCCTCCCACCCAGTTATTTCAGCCAGCATAACGTACCATGTGGAAAAGGATAGGACGGCATGATTGTGGGAACAGTGGGTTGGTAGGATCATCAAGTCGCAACGAGAGTCGGCCGACCCTTTCGGATCCATTTTATCTACGATGTTCATCCAGGCTATGTTACTGAGGTGCGAGACTAGAGAGAACAGACACTGACACTGACGTGACCAGGGTAGGATGTATGGTTTGGTTTGGGGGATAATTATAACTTGGTTTACTAAGTGATGACAGAAGATGCACTGTTGATAGACGTGAGAGTAGATGAAATCATAGTTGCTTGAGTTGTTTTTGTCTTCTTTAGGCGTATGTTTTTTGTGTGTATGTGTTTGTATCTCGTATTGATAATTGTTGGACTCAGGGGGGGCCTGGTGGCCTTTTGTCAAGAGGAACTTTGGCATTCTTTCAAATCACTTTATGGTTCTCAACTGCTACTGATTGTCAGTTCATCGCCTTTCCATTTGATAGTTACATCGCTGTCTAATTGTAACTGAGTCAAAGTCAAATGAAACTGACACTCAGCCTCACTTTTCCACCATAACGATCCATGAACAATGATTACTTATTAATTGGAAAAGCACTTTTAAGTCGTAAACTAGAAACATGAAACAAGTCCCCATTGATATAGTGCTGATTCTACTGGTCCTTTGTCAATTCCCGGATATCGGCACCTCAACACGAGCACGTCCCACCTGTTGATCATCAGCTGAAAAAGAAAAAAAAGGTCCGGAGCCTTAGATACGAAGTGCAGTGGAATAGACGCGTAAACAAGATGGATTGTATAAGGCAAAAGTGGCAGGGTTCGGCCGTCTCTGAATTTGCAGGCATTGATTTTCTTTCTTCCGTGCATGGGCTTCCTGATGGTTTCTCGTGGGAGATCCTGTTTCTGCTGCTGGACGGACGGATATGAGCGCTTCGGCAAATGGGGCTGTGAACTCAGCTAGATGGCACGGTTGCGAGGAATATTCTGGCGTCTTGTCTCATGTATAGTGCTTCCGGGCGATAAGAGAAAAGTAACCATCTGCCATTGGGGATCATCCTCGGAATCTTTGTCGAGGCCTTATAGGGTATTGAGAAGTCGATGTTCGACGACGTTATTCCACTGAGGCTCAGCAGACACATGAAAATACAATACTTCCAACACAATGGTTGATGCGGATTATTTGCACAAATTCCTGTGATCTGAGGAGACATCCTGAGTTATTCTAACTACTGTGCGAGAATTGACATGTAATGCCGTCAGTTTAAATACCCAACCCGTGCTCTGTTTGTAGGATGTAAGGCTCTTAAGTACCCGTGTGATGACAAAAATGAAAAAATCCTACTCTTTTTTTTCTTCGACATTTATCCTGGTAGCTACCGCAGAAGGGAGATAGGTTTTCCAATTTATACGTAGATATTAATTATATAAGGCTCATACCCTGGCTTGCATCTCGGTAAGCATGATATCAACAAAGCATCCCTATACTATAGAAACTGATATGAGAGGAAATATCAAGGCAAGGTAGCGTAGCTTATCATGATATTATTTGAGCATTAGAGCTCCATACTGAGCACCAGACTAGCATTGGTTTCGAAGAGAGCGTATTCCTTTTTATTACCGCCTGATATCATACATATAAGAGCAACCGTTTTGAAAGACTCTACACATATATACATGACTCCAGGAAAAAGAAAGTAAATGTTGGTAACTTTGCAAGAACAACATCGGCCTGTATAGTATAAGCGATCACATATCTTGCCGGTTTATGGTTCATGGTTTATGGTTGACAGTATAGGACAAGATAGCGAATTATACCCGAACAAGGTGCATTGGGTTATGCCGAGAGACGGCTAACAATAAGCAGGTATTCCTACGTGAAATAGACGAAGCCACGGCAAGTCATATGTGGGAATGTCGAGCTGTGTATGCGTAAGGAAAAAAAAAAGTATAGCTTTATAGCGCATGGCAGCTCTGTTTAGTAGAAATCCAGAATTCATCGTATTATATATCATTGAGTTTATCGACGACATCCAGCCACTGTACGGATATAATTAAATAAACCCCCCACATCCTGCCTATCTTTGTGCCCTTATTGTAGAGCATGGTCGGATTTCACGATTCTGGAAAATAGGCAAAAGAATAGAGAATGCGAAAGGTAGCAAGCGGAAACCGGGCCGGTGTGGACCATGGGGAGAAGCTTGAGCCCGGTTCCACTTAGATCTACGCGGGGGCGGGGCACAAATACAGGGTTGGGCACGTCGCTGACGGCATATTGAAGCTCGAGTTTTTGACACAAACCACATCTGCATCGACGACTTTAGAAGCTACAAACAGGAGCAGTTCAAGTAATATTGAAAAGTGAGAGTGGGAAAAGACGTAGTATCATATTTGCAAGGCATCAGCTAATACAGAAACCTGCTCATCACATTGATTGCATATTAAACCCCCATTAGACTAGTACCCAGGACCAGAGCTCATATTAGCCTGCTGCCAATTCATGTCCATGTCACTGCGTCGTAGAGGGAGCGTGATCATGTGTCTCGGCACCATGAATTGCGGGGAAGTCGAGTGGGGGACTGCACCGTTGCATACTCGCCTATCTCGAGTGCTTCCAGAGTTGCACTTTTGTGACAAGACAGGTGAGTTTGTGGTACCTTCTCGGGGATACTCGGAGTCACGTATTCAGCTCAAGTGTAGCCTAGCAAGAAAGGTTTGGGAGAGTTTGTTTTGTTCTCTGTGTATTCGGTAGAACTAGAAGTTCATTGCCAAATCATGGCTTATGACGCGTAATAACCTCATCACCGAGAGCTTGAGGTTTGACAGAAAACTCACATCATCATGACTAGGATTAAAATATATGAGAGGAAAAATAGAAGAAGAATTTGCACCGGCGACATGGATCACAGTTCCCTTCTGTCCGTTTCATATTGCTGGTAGCTTATGCGAACCACTCATGAGGCCCAATTCCGTATGGCGACTGTAGAGCAGTCCAGAATAATAAGTTTCCCCCCTGTCCGGAGCGGAATGTGGATGGTCAACAAATAGGCACCGATATTTCAAGCTATGTGTAAATTGACGTACTTTATACGGTCCTGGTAACAAATTTGGTGATCACTGTCCACCATAACCCTTCCCAAAGCCAGTATCGAAGCGGCACAAAGTTAAGGAAGAAGATCCGGTCGATCCGATACTTCGAGGCTTCGGGGTTATTTCGATGTTTACACTGTTCTTATTTTCACCACTCTATTATTTTGAAAAGCGGTCAAGCTGCAGAACAGATTCACGAGGAACAATCTGAGACATGATTTTTGCTGTTTCTGCTATAATCGAGATGAATCATCGCCAGCTTCTCAACTGTGATAATAGTAAATTACAAGAAGAAGAGAATAGAAACCGACCCAAAACCTGGAAAGAGTGAGAAAACCATCCTGCCACAAAATGAAGCTCTTCTCTCCTTGAAAGATTTCACAGGCTCCCCCCATCATTTTCTTGACACTACCTTCCAGTTTCCCTTCTTGGATACAGAAGGTTCCAGCCATCCGAAGGAGTCAGGCTCTCATTCTATGCACAGTTTATGCAAGTATACATTGACGCCTGCAAGTTGCATCTAAGATGCATCAATCTTCTTATTTTTGTTGTTAACTTTCCATTGGGATGAGGATGCCGTATGGATTCTGATCCCAGGTTTCTGAATAAGACCATCAACTAGAATTTTCTTTATCCAAATCAAATGATCTATTGATTCTGTACGTTAATGTATTATGTTGATATCATAACACAGTATCATTCTTGATAATCACCCACAAAATATGGCAGCTATGGTAGCGATAGACATCAACAAGGCCCACTTCCTTCCCTTGCCCCTCCCACTTGGCACACGCACTCCGTCACCCTTTCCACATTAGAAAAGCCATGCTCATGCCTGCATCCTGCGCTGCTGTAATGCAGCTGGAAAGGCCTGCCCACTATTTTACACTCGAGCTTACCTCTAGCACCCATAGCGAAATTCCACGTTCACCACAAACATACCTTGATTATCAACACCCCCAGATTCTTCTCAGAATTCGTCTCCCTCCCACAACACATCCGCAAACCCAAACCTTTATCTTAAGATTCTCCAAGACTCCGACAACTTAGCCTGGATAACTGATATTCATATATCTACCTTCCGTCTCGCTTTGATCGTTTTTGTATGAATTTGCTACGAAGAGCTCGCCTACCGACCTGAAGCAATATTTAACCAATCCTCGAGACAATATTCTACACTTTTTGACACGAAATCCGATGGAGAGCCTTCAACTTTCTCAGGTTCTCGCCGACCTTAGCAACCTTGGCGCGGCTGTATGTCACTCTTACTTTCCTGTATTTTTCAGGGACACCTGCTTTTGCCCACACCGATAGTTGTGATGCGAACAGCACACACAATTCATATTTGAATATTAAAAAAAAAAGCTGACTTGTAACCCTGCCAGGAGCCCGAGGCCGCTGCCGCGATTGTCACCGTCAACGCACCTGCGAAGGTGCATCACACCCGATCCGAAACTGTTGCGACGTCTACTCCGGCTACGCATCAGCAGCGCCCTTCCAACCTGCAGCGCCAATGGTCAAATGATAACAAATTCGACAAGTTTGGCCGACGCATCCTTCACTCCCCTTCATCTCACTCAGTTGCCAACTCTATCCCTGGAACTCCTCGCCGTGGAGAATCTGATGTGAGAAGGACCCAGCAAGAATTTCTTCAGCCGAGATGGAACAGGGTTACTAACCAAAAGTGTCGTGCAGTATGAGGACGATGTCGACCGAGCTTCAACCCTTATGGCACTCTACGACATTCGATCCAAGATTAAGCAGCAAGACAACAGCAGTCTTCTCCGGGCTCGCGAGAAGATCAATTCTCTAGCCGCAAGACAGCAGGCTCAACAGGCTGCGGAACGCAACATGAAGGCCGCAGATGAGCTTCGACGCCAACGATATTCTTTCCCACGAGCCGGCCTGTGACTCCTTGACGACACATCATGATACCTCACGCTTACCTTTTCCTATATTTATACCTACACGATCGGACGAATTCAGTCAAAGGCGAATCGGCAGGGGAGTTTTGAGTTTGTGCCATAATCACTCTGGGGAATCTCTTTAAATGGGAGGGCGTTCATCGGTAAAGAAAACAAAGGTTGTTTTGATTGTTTTAGCAGCATGTGAGTCTGCCAGGAAAGCGTTGGGCTTGGATTCATGGTTTGCCTTCGGCATTTACCAGGCGCATCAGTTGAGTCCCTATTTCAAGGCACCGGCATTCTATTGCAAAAGATCGGTGTCCTTTCACGCCACGAAGATTTGGTTGTTCAGATGGGACTGAGCCTTCTAGACAATCAAGTCTAAATTGACCTATTTGTAATCATTACTGAGTCTCGAAACCCCTACGTTAATGAGATGCCTACACTACCTATATTTTAAACTACCTCGTTGAAAATCAACCGTGATTACTCTCACTGAATCTGATGTAGCAGGTACGATCATAAGCAGCTGAAATAAAGCAATCGTTTCTTTGAAAGGCCATGGACAATGCTGAAGTAGAGTTAGCACTTTGGTTCCAGTCTCATGATCATGATAAAGGGATGAACAACAGATATGTTCAGTCGGTTTTAGAATGGTGACCGAAGTAAGGCAACGTTCTGCAATCAAACCCGATGTTAGTACGCTTACAAACTATCGTGCGTGCATCTTCAAGGGTCCTTTTTTTCCCCGTCGAGATCGTAAAAGTTGTGCAAAGGGGATTGACAGAAAATATGGAACTGTGGCTGAAGCGATGGAGATGAGTTGACGACATCACTCAAGGGCGCGATGTGGCGAAGCATACACGTATGTCACGTTTCTATTGATGATTGCGCCAAAATGGCGAGACCATGTGACGAGACGACGACGACGACGACGACTTGAGGCTTAGCTGCTCCCTCTGAGCGAAGCGTTTCATTTACTGTACTGCTGCTATTCAGCTACAGGGCAGAAAGCATGTGATGGAATCTTGATTTTTACACGCTACGGTTCGAACGTCATTCAATGATGAGTTTTGACATTGCGTTGAAGATGACGGCGCAAATCAAGAACAGACACGGTTTGTGATGTATCTATTACCAGTACCGTGTCATTGATCTGGACCATTTTATGATGTTGATTGACTAGGATATTTGAAACAGATATATTGATGTTCATCAAGTACTGTCCAGCCTCGAACAAGTGGAGGGATACAAAATGAAAAAAATGGGTGACGTCAGAAGGTCGCGTTATGCCAAGACATTAACAGGGGGGAAGAGGGTCTCCCTCGAAAAATGATCCGAACGTATTTCAATAGGATTGGGGTTTGCTTGAGTTGATGGAGGGTCGCTGATCAACTTGTCGGACAGTTTAGTGTAAGTGCAAAGAGATGGCGAGATGAAAAAGATGCCGGTGCAGAGTTATTAGGTACAGTAGTGAGGAGGGAACCCGGCTCAGCCACACTCCACAACATGAGAAGGATGGAGTCAAGATGGAGTCAACTGGACGATACGAGAAACCCGCCAAGTTGAACCGCCGTTTATTTGAAAGCTCGGTCTAACCTTGGCGAGAAGGGGGTGATTGCCATATAATACAGTATAAAATAATTCCAGTAGGTTGAATGATTAATTGACTGCCACGTAGAATGGACGGTAAATTATTGTAAATGAAAAGATCAATGGGCCCGTCAAGTTTATATCAAGATCAAGCAAACGCTGACTATGGAGTCATCAGACGAACAAGTAAAGCACCCCCATCTTACGGTATTACCTTTACTTGGAAGAGTGGAAAAGGAAAAGGAATCTTATTCAGGGTGGATTTGGACAAACCATGCCACCCCTCATCATTCAAGTTTAGTGCGCTTTCTATTTCTCTTGGCTCTTGTCTTGGCTGAGCTCGTCAATGGTCCTCTTCACTGTTCCTGTTGCTGCGGCGAGTTGAGCTTTGTCCTCATGACGATAAAAAGGTTTGATGTTCCCCCTTCTGCCTGACATCCCCGTTTTTATTTCTTCTCGCCTTCTCTCTCACATTTCTCCCTCGTTTCTTGTAGCTGCGAGTACCTTAACCTCATCCCCGACTCATCAAATAATCAGGAGGTGATTCGGCAAGAAATAGCAATCCAGTACAGAACCACTAGATAAATCTTGCGCCCATTCGAGACCTTCTGGGCTCACCTTTTCTTCATCGACGTCACCGCCCTTACAAGGTCGTGTTACAAGCGTCCACGTCATTTACGCCCATCACCAACCATTGTGAAGGCTGATATTTGACCACCCCCTCCAACCTTCCAAAGAAGGTTTATTGCACCTGACGACCCTTTTGGGTTCAATCGCAACCCAACTTTCCACCCCATTTTCTATTTTTCTAAAACCTCATTCTCACACCTAAATTCTTGCGTCGCCGATAAAACATCTTTACAATGGCACAGTTTGAAGACCTCGTTCCCCGACAGTATTATCGATGTCGCTCCGGCTGGACTTATCGCAATGGAAGATGTTATCGTAACAGATGGAACTCATGGGGACGTTGGGTTCTCGCCGGCGTTGTCATAGCACTTTTCCTCTTCTTCCTCCTCTGCTGTCTGTAAGTTCACCATCCAGTCCTGCATATGCGCTCCACCAAAATCAACATCACTAACAACCATCCGCAGCTGCCTCTCCCGCCGTCGCAAGCGCCGTGGTGTCAAGCCCGTCTACGGTACTGGATGGATGGCCAATGGTTGGGGTAACAAGAACCACAACAACCAACACCAGATGAACAACTATGGTCAACAGAACGGTTACTATGGCCAGCAGAATGGCTACAACACGGCTCCTCCCCCTCCCGCGTACGGTCAGCCCCAGCAGCCTCAGTACACCGGCAACACCTTCAACACAAATGACGGGTACTACGGACAGGGCCAGCACTCTGGTGTCCAAGAACCACAGGGCGCCTACCACCGTGACGATCCCTACGGTCCTCCCCCAGGACCTCCTCCTGGCAAGTAAAACAGCTTGAGGGATCTGTGAGGATGCATGAAGACGGCTTGCGCAGATGAAATGTGTAAACAGTAACGGCCACAACAAAGAGGATACCCTTTACGAGGCAATTGATCTTGACAATTTTAAAGTACACCGGGAGCGATCCAGATTGTGCTTGATACTATAATGAAAGAAAAAACAATATCGATGGATTGATACGGCCTGGATTGGATGTGACGATATATCATACCTAAGAGGCCCGGATGCTCCGCCTTTTCCAGCAATGGATATGTGACTCTTGGGCACCGAGATGGATGATGGAAATGTTTTGTGTTTCTCTTTTTTCTCCTACTTGTTCAGTATCAAACCAACAACACCTACTTTATTAGTAATTGTATACCCCTATTAAATGTGCAGACTTATATATTCATCCTCATTCGTTCGGTGATGTTCAATAGCAGATGTCATTTATGTAGTCTTCATGCAACAATTGAGACCTTTCATATGAGTGAGCAAGATTTTAGCTTGTCAAGCGTTACTCTGCTGTTAGGAATATGCGATAGAGCTTGAGGGTTTTTGAAGGAGCCTAGTGCATGGTGTTTATCGACGGATTTCAACATCCAACAGACGAAAGGAATTGGCAGTAACAAGACAAGGGGACGAAGGAGCAAATGTGAAGAGGATCATCCGGCAATCGCAATGACCCTGTCATTTTAAAGACCCCTCCCTCATCACTGGGCTGCATATAAATTAATGGGGCATAAGCGTTGATATGAAACCCACAGATGTTAAATTGTAAATAGTACACAGTACCTTAAAGAACGTTTGGGAAATTGGCTTAGAAGAATAGGTACCCCTGGCTGTGTCGAGAAGTGGTGTAAAATTTACACAGCGATTAGAAGATTGTTAGTAGATGAATCAATTCTGCTGGAAGGGTCCTTTCTGAGTCTATGAATGATATAATTCGCTGGAATGACCCTTCCGCAGGGATTATCAAGATCATCTTTCTTTCGGTAAATGAATATCGACATGAGAGGATCGTCATTGTGTTGCAGTGTGCAGCTCTCATCTGCAGCTCTGTTTCCTTGTAGTGCTGAGGTGGGAAGCAGTGCCAATACCCAGCCTAACGACCTAGCTGAGTTTGTTCAAAGATAACAAAGAATGATCTGTTCAAGTGGTGGTGGTACGAAGGACCCTTCTATCATGATGAAGATTCAACATAATGGAAGAGTCCACGTCACTGCTCAAGGAAAGGAATGATGAAAGATGTATAGCGTCGAATAGCCCCAAGTAAACTCAGTCAATCCATGTGGGCTGCCACTTTCCCAGCCGTCTCCCACAAAGCCCAAGAGCCCAAAAGCCCATACTGTACCTAGCCCATGCCATGGCGTAGTCCCTGCCACTCGTCAAATCTTGCGCCGTCTCCCCTCCCTTAAGGACCATTTGTTGCCTCCCCCTGGACCCCCTGGAAGGCGCTCCCACTTGCCCACTTTCTCCCCCAATCCGCGTAAAGCCTCCCCTGCCAAGGGTTCGGTTTGACTTCCCCTTTAGACGCCCGTTTCCTCAACTCGAACTCTCTTTTCTGTGGCCTCGTCTCTTCTCTCACTTCTATTCCCTCCCTCGAACTTCGAATCTCGGAATTCTCGAACCATCGGCGAGGGTTCAGAGACACAAGCCGTGTAGCGCCACGACCACCTTTCTTTGTAGCTTCTTTCTCTCGTTTATGTCAGGTTTACTTCATCCCGTTCTTGCTTTGCTCTTATCCACGCGATAGCTGCAAATCCTATCATCCCTCGTTTATCTGCAGTGTCCAAGGGCGAAACTGGTATTTCAACGTTGGACAATTACTCAAATAACTACGACTCTTATTTTCATTCATGCCCTCGTTTTGAGTCGTTTGACGAGATACATCGAGATCGCTTTGTTGTGATTCCACTACAACAAACCCTTCCCACACGAATCATCCACACCAAGATATAATTGCATCAGTACCAGCCGGCTGGAACCTCGCCCCGAAACGCAAACCTTCATTACACTTTGGTCACGCACTGCGGCTGCATTCGCCAAATCGCACAAAATATATACCAACATTAATCCATTTCCACACGAATTTCCTCCCGCAAACCAATGACACCATGCCTTCCGTCGACATAGCAATGGCCCGAAGCCTCCAAGGAAGCAACTGGGATATGATCAAGAATATGGTTACCAGGAGTGTCAGCGCCGAACTGATACGCAGAAATGTGGTCGATGATGCTGCAGACAAGGTCACCGATGTCGCAACTGCTTTTTCAAGCTGGGACAACTGTATGAGTGTAGCATGGTGCAAGTATGTTCACTACATGTACCCGCCTACAAACATTGCTGACTCGTGACAGATGGCCAGTCATTGGTGTCATCGCCATCGTTGGACTCATCGTATTTAGCATTCTCTGGTGTATCATTCGCTGCTGCTGTTGCGGCCTCTCATGCTGTTGCAGCTGTTTCGAGTGTCTCAAGTGCTGCGGTAACTGTTGCGGCGCATGTGACCCCCCTGGCGAAAACAAACGTGCCAAACATCTTGATGACCCATACGCGCCTCAGAACCACCACCATCAGCAGAATGTAGGGTACCGCTCTGAATCTCCTATGCAGACTTCCGGCATTCAGTTTGCCCAGAAGCCCGCCCAGAGCGCCCCAGCCCAGTACGCCGAGTATGCCGAGTTCGAAACAAGCAAATCTCGAAATGATGACGCTTTGCCAGAGATGCCTAGCTGGGAGGGCGCGAACAGTAAAAAGGTTCCAATTCATGAGGAAGTTGTCGAGCTGGACTCGCTCAGCAAGCCCGCTGCATCTGACCCAAGGATGGGCGCCATGAATAACACATCCCCTAATCAATTGACACCTTATAGCCAGCCTCAAGCCAATTCGAGTGGCTATCTGAATCAAGGCCATCAACCACAGGATGTATACTCGCCCCTTGACCAAGGCTATGGATATATCGCTACGCCTAGTGGTGACGGGTACCGCCCCGACCAAGCTTACGGGGCTTCTGCTATGGGAGTTGGACACAACGGATATGATCAGCAGCAGGGCTACGGTCAGAACCGAGGTTATGGCCAATCCCAAACTCAGGGCCAGCCTGTTCAGAACGAGTACGGGAACTATGGAGATTACAGAGGCGGTTCTTCTCCAGCTCCTCACGACTACGCCATGGGTCAGCCTCCTAACGCCAGAAGAACCCCAGCACCCCAGAATGATTTTGATGCTTATGGACAATCACGCCGCACTCCCGCGCCCCCTGGTGAATACGAGAGCTACAGCCAAGTCGTCAACCAGTCAGCTGCATCACAGAATGGATATGATGGTTATGGCCAGGCTGCTCGGCAGTCTCCAGCACCCCAGAATGACTACGCCTACGCTCAGCTTGGGTATGGTCAGCGAATGCAATCGCCAGCCCCAGAGGCACATTATGGTGCCCGCCCTGTACCCCAAAGGCAATATCCTCAGGAGCGCTCCCATTCACCCATGAACGAATCCAACTATGACTACAACTCAGGATATTCCCGGCAGCAACAGCAACAACAACAACAACAACCTGCCCATGAGTCTTACGGTGGGTATAGATCGTACCAGCCTTGAGGAGCGGCATCCTTGCTTATGACTGCCGGTTTTGGATGACTGGGCGAAGCCCCTACTTTTGGTTGTACGTTTTCATTCATGACAACTCGAGGATTTCGGTACTGGACTGGGTGATATTTCTTGTTATGGCGTTGGGTAACGTAATGAGTTCAATTAGCGCGATTATCTCTTGTTTGGCTATTTGACTATCTGGATGGAGTTGAGGAACATTCTTGCTATCTTTTCTTGCGATTTTCTTTTCTCTTTTTCAATTCTTCTGAAATCATGGACTCCAAGTTCTTGATTTTTCAATTTGTTCTTCTAGACTACAGTAGCGGTCAGACCTGACCGCCGTCCAGGAGAATTGAGAGACAGTAGCTTCTCAATTGCAGTCGATCAAATCCAAAATTGTTATACCCCCCGACATCTAGCTTGACCACATCCGCTGTGTAGAATACGTCAAGTGAATCGTGGATGGTTTCGTTTGAGCAATTCATCAAGTCAAATGGCTGCTTCTTGACCACAGCATCTAGATGGATACAAACATGCGTGGCTAGCTAACGTATCTTGAAACAGCGCTGGTATTGAACACTAAACAAAGTACCTCCCATTCTCCTCAACTATCGTATACTCCGGCCCGTATAAAGAACGCCATAAAGAATGAACGAATGCGCTTCCGCCCAAATAACAAACGAGTTTGCAAGTTCTAAAAATATGCATATAATCGGCGAGATCACACTTGGCAGCATCCTATTCCTTGGGGTAGAGCTCCGGGGAGACAGCCTTGCCCTGTTCGTGCCGGGCACCAGCGCTACTGGCCACGACTGTCTGGTCATCGCCATCAAACTCTGGATCATAGACAACCGAATCCTTGCTCTGGGGACGAGATGCCGGTTGCTTAACGGTTTCCTGGTCACTCTCGCTATCGCTATCGTGATCGCCATTAACAAGCCGGGCGCGGGACGTGTCATCCTCATGATCATCGTATCTCCTCGAGTTGCCGTCTCTTTGGTCACCTGAGTGAGAATCGTCCGTTTCCTTCATCATGATCAATGAGTCGATGATGTAGTATTGCAGAGCATTCATGATGAGAGGGAAGATCATCATGACAAAAGCGATTTGGACCTTTTCGTTACCCTCGGTCCAGCCGAGAGCCCAGTCGCCAATTTTTGAGATCCAGGGCAGCATGAGGAATATGATGAGAACGCAGACCTTCATACCGAAGAGACCACAAAAGTAGATGAAAGATTGCTTCAACCACCATACCACTCTGGGTGGGCTACCGTAGTTTCCGGACTGGACGGACTCCGAGGGTTTACCAAGAGGTGTAAGGCGCGCAAGGCCGGTGAAGATGCGAAGGAGTAAAATAAGAATGGGGATACCAAGGGTAGTCTACGGAGAAAGTCAGTTAAATTCGTCGCCAACGTAAAGGCCCTATCAATAAGTGTTTTTTTACTTACGTCGATGGCAAGATTCAGTAGATAGGAGGAGCAGGGGTTAGGAGCATAATCATCATCATCGGATCGTGCAACCAATTTGCTGGTAACAGGTTCGACTTGTACAGAAAACCGTCCGCTAGTAAGCATGGACATGAAAATATTGGCAATGTGAACAAGGATAGATCCAACGACCTGTTTGGATACATCAAAGAACCAAATCTTGAGTGGTCGCTGAGGTCTTTCCCGCCAGCGCTTGAATACCAAGGACAGCAAAGCTAGGGCTCCCAATGCTCCCTGTACGAGAATAGCAAAAGGGCCGAGAAGTTCACATTCCCCAGGCTTTTCGTCATATGTACCAGCTTGTGACGATGATGTCGATGCGGCCGAGGTCAACGTGGATGTCGCGGTGGCGGCCGCGGAGGCGAGAACGGATGTGGCCATGACGATGGCGGTCACTGGAGCGTCGAGAGCTAGCGAAGAGGCATCCTCGAAGACGACGAAAGAATCTGGGATTGCCGGGGGGTGCATATGGCTAAACGGAGATTGATGTCGGTACGTTGCGGAGAGGGAGCAATCAACAGACTCGAGTCTATCCGTAGAAGTAGGCGTTCAGAACAGAATTGTGAGACAAGAAATGCAGGTGTTTCAGAATGCGGTTTGGAGAAAGATAAGGGAGATGAAGAAAGTGGCAGATAATGTGCGTAGAGGATATGTGAAAGAAAGAGCAATAAACAAAAGAAAAGGAAAGACGGTAAGTAACAAGTCTGAAGAGGACGACTGCGGCAAGTAAATTTTATGAACAGAGTAAAGGCGAAAGATTGTGATTGTTAGGGGTGACAGGATAGAATGACTGATGTTACAGGTTGTGGTTCAAAAATGGGGGACATCATGACCTGTGGCCTGCTCCGCAGTTTGTTCCGGATTCCGATTAAGGCTTAGCCCAAGCTGCGGAGGATGCCTACCCGCGCTAGTAGTGCCGTACAGCCACTTTGCTCAGTGGTCCCCCC